>JANHAO010009805.1:0-18119 GCA_026873985.1 Saraca asoca
AGAGAGAGAGAGAGAGAGAGAGAGAGAGAAGAAAAATAGGGATATACAAGAAGTTTTTAACATAGTTCGGTTAAAGTCAATTTGACCCCTACGTCTATGGCTTTTATTATTCTTTGCTAAATATTTTTGTATCTAATGATTGTATATCCTATGTACAATGATTTCATCCCCTTTTATAATGGTCGGGGGTTACAATTGGAATGTAAATCTATAACAAATAAGTATCATGGTTTGATTAGGATTACACAATCGATCAAGATAGACAATTATAACAGACTTTTACCAAAATAGGAGACTAGACGGACTTTCTCAATGGTTAAGGATGTTTTCCGCAAGCTGCGAGCTAGGCCTTATTTTCACGACTTGAGGTTGCTGCTTTGACCCGTATTGACCGGCGACCTTAACTCGTATTTAGTGACCTGGTATCTTGGTCCAGTGGCCTCAATCCAAATGAGCTGAGCTTTTGTTAGCTAAGTCTGTCCATTAAGTTTTTACTAGCCTATTTATGCGGCTACAAATAATACCCATAATATTAGCTCTCCCAGCTCTTAGTGCGGTCTGCAGACTAGGAGTTGTAGTTTGCCAATAAAAGATAGAGATCGCGATTAGTCATGCTGTTGTTCCTTGTCCGTGTCATTATTACTACATTGAATACGTGCGCCTTTGTCGTAACTGTCAATGTAGTAACTACAGAGCCTTATTTTTCACTGCACCGTTGGATCAAAGATAATTAATCAATCCTTCAAGCTATTCTATCTATATAGGGTGAAGAGAACCTTTTCTTTCTTTTCAAAAATCCAGTGCTTTGTTTCCTACTTCCCAAGGTTTACTGACTCGATGGGCTTATTAGTTGAGTTCCCTATATTTTCGATGATTTGTGTCTTAGGTGTGGTGATCCGAGGTGTGTATGGCCTACTGCATAGGAATTTCCCATGGATAATTTCTCTTTGAGGATTCTGGGAAGTTTTGTATAGATCTTGAATTATTTCCCCATAGTGGTGTTAGTAAGTTTAGTTCATTTACCTTAAATCTCTCACTCTTTCGCAAGATGACCTAAATGTCTGGAGCCTCAGGATGCACCCGCAATGATGCAGTTAAAGGACAAACTCTTGTCTTTGGGGGAGGATTAAGAAGTAGTTTGAGAGTGATCCGATGATCAAATGGTGTATGACTTGCTTCATTAGGGATTCAGTTTATGAAAGTTAGCCTTCTAGGACCATGATGGCTATAGGCTTATTTTGATATGTGCTTTTGAATATATGTATATTCACCCAGTTGAATGAGGTTTTAATGAACTTTGTGTAATATTTTTGTTTTGTCCAAGCTTGCATCAAGTTTGATATATAGATTCAATGTATTTTCGTTTGGTCAAAGTATGGTGCACGAGTCAAGTGCCTAGGTTAGCCGTACTACAGCAAGCTTGTTGCTCAGTGGGTAGCATAAATATAGTGCCAAGTAGTAGGTTACATGTGGTATCGAATAGTAGGTCGCATATGGTGTTGAAAAGTAAGTCTATGTGGTGCCAAATAGTAGATCACATGTGATGCCGAATAGTTGGTCATATACAATGCCAAAAAGTAGGTCATATGTGGTGTCGAATAGTAGGTCGCATATGATGCTAGAGAATAGGTTGTATGCAGTGCTGAATAGTAGATCGAATATGGTGCCAAAGAATAGATCATATGCGGTGTCAAATAATAGGTTGCATATGGTGCCAAATAGTTGGTCATAGCGGTGCCAAGGAGTAGATTGTATGTGGTGCCAAATAGTAGGGTGCATACGGTGTCAAATAGTAAGTCTCATATGGTGCCGAATAGTTAGTCACATGCAATGCCAAAGATTAAGTTGTATACAATGTCGAATAGTAGGTCGCATACGATGCCAAATAGTAGGTCACATATGGTGCCAAATAGTTGGTCACATGTAGTGCCAAAGAGTAGGTCATATGTGGTGCCGAATAGTAGGTCACATACAGTGCCAAATAGTAGGTCACATACAGTGCCGAATAATTGGTCACATGCAGTGCCAAGTTTTTGTAAGTACGTCAAGTTGACTACCTCTTCCAAATTCAAGAGGTCAAGTGCTCGCTTCTGGGTAAGCCGTTTTCGATTATGGTACTTTGTTGAAAATTCATTCAAGAGTTAATAAGCAACCATAAGAACTAAAAAGAATATTGTAAGGTTAGACAAGAAAACTCAAGCTTATTGATAATATAGGTGGAGATGTTCAGCATTCCAAGCTCGAGTGAACTCAGCTCCGCTCATGTCTGCTAAATGGTAAGATCCATTTCCCAAATCTTCTTTGATCATGTATAGTCCTTCCCAGTTCAGACCTAATGTCCCATCAATGGCTTTACAAGCTCCGAGGAGGATAAGGCACTACACGAGTTCTTCGATTTTGTAATGCCGAACTCGAACCTTCTTGTTGTAATATCTCATGACCCATTACTAATAGGTTGCAACTCTGAGGCGAGCTATTTCTTTTATCTCTTCTACGAGGTTGAGGTTTGCAATGAGAAGCTTATTGTTATCCTCGAGGTTGAAAGTAGCTCTCAATTGTGAAGTTACCTCAAGTTCAACCAGGATCATGGTTTCGAATCGATATACCATTGAGAAGGGAGTTTTTCCTGTGGTACTTCAAGCTATAGTTCTATAAGCCCAAATTATCTTTTGTAGCTTGTTTACCTATGCTCCTTTCTTAGCCTCCAACCTCTTCTTCAAAACCTGTTTGATAATCTTGTTAATAGCCTCGACTTGTCCATTAGCTTGCGAATGATCTATAGCTAAAAAACTCTTTATAATTTTAAGATCATCATAGAATCTGAAGAACTGCTCGCTATTGAATTGGGTCCCATTATCAGTTATAATTTGCAGAGGGACTCAAACCTGCAAATAATATTAGCCCATACAAACTTTTCAATCTTTGTAGAAGAGATTTGTGCTAGTTCCTTTGCCTCTGCCCACTTAGTGAAATAGCTAATAACAACTACTGCATGTTTGCACTTCCCGCGACCTATCAAAAGTGGTCAAATTAGGTCCACGCCCCAGATCGCAAAAGGCCAAGGACTAATCATTTGTTACAGATAAACTGGCGAAGCTCATGGGACCATAGCAAATATCTAACACTTGTCACACTTTCTGTCGAGGTCGTTAGCATCTTGTTTCATTATAGGCCAATAAAATCCCTACTGGAGTGCCTTATGAGCTAAGGACAACCCCCCAAGCATGGTTCCTGTAATGGCTGGCATGAATATCCTTCAGGATGGTGTCATAGTCATGACCATTTATGCATCTTAGGAGTGAGGTTGAGAATCCCTTTTTATATAGCTTGTCATCATAGATGTAGTACCTAACTACTCAAGCTCGCAATCGATGAGCTTCTATCCTATCTTATGGCAGTTTGTCATCTTGTAAATAATCTAAGATTAGACTCATCCATGAGTTCTGCACCGCAACAATTGCCGTTACAATGCCCTTCTACTTCGTACTTAATGATGGAAGGAACTCTATTAGTATTGCTCCCAAAAAATCTACATCTCTGGTTGTAGCCAAACGAGCTAATGCATCTGCATGCGTATTTTTAGCTCACGGGATCTAATTGATCTCATATTGCTGGAAAGATTTAAGTAGTTCCTAAAATTTTTGAAGGTAATTGGCCATCGTTGACCACTTTATCTAGTACTCACCCTGCATATGGCAAACTATAAGTTGGGAATCACTAAATATTCTCAAATTTTCAGCTCGCATCTCCCTTGGCAGATGGAGCCCTAGTAACAATGCTTCATATTCAACTTTGTTATTTATGGCTTGAAAATTGAATCTTAGTGCACAAGGATTTTGTGTCTCTCAAGGCTGATCAGAAGTACCCCTACCCCGACCTTCTATTCACTTGATGACCCATCAACAAAAAATTCCCAATGTAGGGACCCTAAAGCCTCTATTTCTTATTCTATAGGCCTCATGAACTCTGCAATGAAGTCTGCTAAGGCTTGCCCCTTGATTGCTGGCCTGGGCTTGTACTTAATGTCGAACTGGGCTAGCTCGATTGCCCACTTCAGCAAACAACCTGAGGTATCAGTCTTTTATAAGATCTACCTTAGTGGAAACTGTGTGAGCACTTTTATGGTATGTGCTTGAAAATAAGGTTGTAGCCTCCTCGTTGCGACCATAAGGCAGTAGGTAAGTTTCTCCATTAGTGAGTACCTCATTTTAGCATCTAGTAACCTCTTGCTTCCATAATAAACTAGGAACTATGCTCCTTCTTCTTCTCGTACCAGTACTACACTGAGAGCATGTTGGGATATCCCCAGGGAAGCAATAAGCTTCTCACCTTCCCTTGGTTTGGATAAGAGAGGGGATCGACCCATATATTGCTTCAGTTGTTGGAAGTGAACTCACACTATTCTATCCACTTAAATTGTTTTGTCTTCTTTAGCACATCAAAAAATGGGATGCATTTGTTCGTCACTTTGGAGATGAATCTGTTGAGTGCTACAAGTTGGCCATTAAGGCTCTGTACATCCTTGATTGTAGTAGGGGATCTCATATCAATAAGTGCTCTGATTTTCTTTGGATTCACCTCAATTCCCTTGTTGTTAACCAAGAATCCAAGGAACTTTTCTAAAGCCACCCCAAATGCACACTTGTGGGGATTTAGCTTTATCCGATAGCTCCTCAAAATCTAAAACATTTCCCCCAAGTCACGAACATGGTTAACGGCCTATTCAGACTTTACTAGCATATCGTCCACATAAATCTCCATTATTTTCCCGATCTACTCTTTGAACATCATATTGACCAACCGTTGGTAGGTTACTCCTGCATTCTTCATTCTAAAAGGCATTACCTTGTAACAATATAGCCCATGGTTGGTGATAAATAAGGTATATTCCTCATCTTGTAGGTTTATAGGGATCTGATTATACCCTAAGTAAAGGTCCATGAAGCTAAGAAGTAGGTGACCAGCAGTTGCATCTACGAGCTGATCAACCCTCGGCAAAGAGAAGCTATCCTTTGGACATACCTTGTTAAAGTCTGTGAAATCAATGCAAGTCCTCCATTTCCTATTCTTTTTTCTTACAAGTACAAGGTTAGCCACCCAAATCAGGTAGTAAGTTTCTCAGATGAACTTGTTGGCCAAAAGCTTGTCCACCTCTTCCTTGAGAGTGAGATTTTGCTCAACAGTCATTGGCCTCCTTTTCTAAAAGATAGGCTTGTGATAAGGGTTGATATTGAGCTTATATGACATGATCCTGGGATCAATTCCTACCATATTCTTATGGTTCCAAATGAAAATGTCTAGGTTTTCTTTAAGGAATTTGGCTAACTAGGTTTTTATATCCAAAGACAAGTTTTTTCCCAGTTTAAGGCATCTTTCAACATTTACCTCACTAACCTGTACATCTTCGAGCTCTTCCATTGGGCCAGTTGCTCTGTCTACGTCCACTTCGTAGGGATCAAGGTTGTCACTGACCCTTATTGTACTCGTAGCTCGTGTTTCTCTATTAGAAACTATACTAAACTTCTTCCTTCTCACTCTCAGCTTGACTGCTTCCTCATAGCAGTGTCAAGCTATGTGCTACTTACCTTACACATATCCAATTCCATTGGGGTCAGGAATCTGATTGTAAGTGTCCTAGTTAATGTGACTATGTCCAGGTCATTTATTGTAGGCTACCCTAATATCACATTGTAGGCTGAAAAGCAGTCGACAATTAGAAAATCTGCTAAGATGGTTGCTTGGTGTCCCGAATCTTTAAGAGTAATGGGGAGCCTAATCTACCCCACCAATAATATTGCATCTCCTGTAAAGTCATAAAGGGGTTCTGGGAAAGCCTTCAGTTAATCTATGCTTAAGCCCATCTGCTCAAAACATCATTTGTACATTACATTCACCGAGCTACACGTATCAACCATAATCCTTCATACCTCATCATTGTCGATTCTGGCTCGGATAATCAATGTGTCATTATGGGGAAAATATATTCCTCGTGCATCCTCCTCTGTAAAGGTGATGCTATCCAAGGTTGCTCTTGCCTTTTTAGCATGACCTTCTAATCCACCATGTCCCGTGAGCAAGACATGATTCGCTTCTCGCATGTAGCGTTCATGAGACCTATTTGAGGTACCTATAATGTGTGGCCCACCATGAATGGTGAATATATTTCTTATTGAGGGCGTCTCCTCCTACTCGAGAGTCCGTAGGCTTTGCTATCATACAGGTTATTGATACTACTGAGGTTGTTACTCCGTAGGTTGCACCACGTAATCTCTTAAATAACCTTTTTTGATTAAGTCCTTAATTGCATCTTTAAGTGCCTTGCATTCCGAAGTATTATGCCTAACTTTATCATGATAAGCACAGTACTTATTTACGTTTCTGAACCTATGGGGAGTCTTTACAGGATTGGGCTTCCCAAAATCATCCCTATCTTTTTCTATCACAAAGATCATTTTTGAAGTATCTAATAAGATACTGTAGCTATCATAGTGACCTTTACGCTGAGATCGCTCGTTCCTAGCCTTCTTTACGACCTAATTTTCAAGGTCGTCATCCTGACCCTCCTTGTTTCCAGTATTGCTCCTCTTTTTAGCCTGGTTGGAGCCATTTGCCTCATCCTTGGACTTTGTAGGGCTGAAGGTTTCCTCCCACCTGATCTCTTTAGTAGCTCATTCATAAAATTCACCTAGGTCCCTTATCGGAGATTTGTATATGCTCTCATATAGCTTCTCATCTTTGTAGAGTCCTGTTGAAATCATTGTTAAGATGCTCTCATCTAAGGGATTTTCTACGTTACTGACCTCATGTCTGAATCGAGTAATGTAGTGCTTCAATGATTCGTTCTTTCGCTAAAAGACTATCACGAGTTGACAAGGAGATGCGAGCTACCTCCTCAATGCCTTGTACTGATTAATGAATCTCCTTTGGCATCCTTCTTAACCATCAATGTTATGAGCTTTAAGATTCCCAAATCATGCTCGAGGTAAGTCCCTTGGAGTGGTTGGAAAAACATGACACTTGACCAAAGGATTAGTCATCTAAAGATCTATCTGTATGTTGAATGCATCCGGATGCTCGTATGGATCATTATCCTCATTGTATAGCGAAATAGTGGGAACTTTGAGCCTATGTGGCAGAGGCTTTTTCTTGATCTCCCTGGTGAATGGCGTCCTTCTGTCGTAATGATCACAGTGGTCCTGAGTCCAAGGACATTATTCTAATTACTTGACCCCTTGAAGTAGCTCTTCTACCATGTGACCTTGAGTCTCAGACCGACGGCTGGGAGATGGTTGGCTCCTCTTTCTAAGATCCTTCCTGTATCTGTTGGAAAGCTTCTTTATGCATAGTGCCCCCAACCTGCTCTTGTGATCCCTGGGTTCATGCCTAAGTTAATACCCTAATCACCTCAGCCAACTCTTCTACCATTTTCTCCAGTGCCTTATGATGCTAATGCCATGATTGTATTCCATTAATGATATCAGGTTAGTGTAAGGCTACTGGTGGCATGCCAGTGGCAACACCTGCAACAAGGACGACAGAAGTGTCTACATGGAGAATCGGATCCTCTTGATGTTCCATATGACCATCTAGTTAGCCAACTGCAACATCTGAACTTCTGGTGGCTCTTCTTCAAGCCATTGAAAAATAACAATGAATACAATTTAGGGCCCTTCCTCTAGCACCAAAATATTGACGGTAAAATTCGATCAACCCAAGTTTTGAACCTTAAGCTGCTGAATGAATATAAAAAGGGAAAAAGAGAGAGAGAGAGAGAGAGAGGAAAAACATGAAAATATCAGAAGTTTTTAATGTGGTTCAGCTAAAGTTAATTTGACCCTTATGTCCACGGCTTTTATTACTCTTTGCTGAGTATTTTTGTATCTGATGATTGTATGTCTCATGTACAATGATTTCATTCCTTTTTATAATGGTTGGAGGGTTATAATTTGAATGTAAATTTATAACAGATTGATTAAGATTACATAGTAGATCAAGACAAACAATTATAACAGACTCATGCCAAAATAGGAGACTTGACAGACTTTCCCGATGGTTGAGGACGCTTTTCGCGAGTTGCGAGCTACTAGCTAGGCCTTGCTTTCATGACCTGAGATTGCTGCTTTGACCCATGTTGACTGGTGACATTAGCTCGTATTTAACGACCTGATGTCTTGGTCCGATGGCCTCAATCCAAATGAGCTGGGCCTTTATTAGCTGAGTCTGTCTATTAGGCTTTTACTAGCCTATTTATATGATTACAAATAATACCCATAACATATATCTAGTAATTTTTTCATGGCCACTTTTTTATTCCTAGCACTTGCAACTTTTATCAAGGTTTTTTAGTTATATATTATTTTAAAATGTTATAATTTTATAAGTATATAAAAAATTATAATTTTATCAATTAAATTTATAACATTTTTTTAGACTTTGCAACTTTTTATAAAAAAAAAAGTTACAATTTGTGAAAAAGTATGCAAAAAAAAAAAATTAAAACTTACATTTTGTATTCTTCGATCCCTTCTTTAATACGTAGTGTGATTTCCTAGTAAATTTCTGTTTATACGGTGGTCCACCAATTGCATTACATATTTCTTCAAGTTTATTTCTTAATTAATTAAGGTTGAAATAGAGGTTTTGATACGAGGATTTACGAGAAAAATTCAATTTAAAATATTAATTGATTTTATATCTATAATATTATAGTATGTGATTATAGGTAAATTAAAATATTATTATTATATATTGTATACTAAAATATCTTGAAGTATAATCGGTTTAATCTCTTTAAAATGTAATATACATTTTAGAAAATAAAATAAATCATCATAATAATGGATGAGAAAAAATAAATAATTCAAATTTTAATAAATTATAAATAACTAAAAAATAATTTTTAAATTTATAATTATTCATCTTATATTTTTTCACTAATCATTAGCAAGATTTACTTTACTTTTTAAACTAAACTTTAGTGAATCCAAATCTGAATGATCAATTATGTTTGAAAATTAAAGAAGTGGTTTAAGATATAATATCATACAAACATCATTATTATATTTTTTGCACAAAAAGAGTCTAAATATGATCTTACCACAATGCATGCCCCTCTTATTTATATGAAGAGCCTCACACATGCAATCACCCTTTGACTGCATTTAATCTTTCTTTATGCATCAAAGGATTCCTCTTTCACTTTTTTCTCTCTCTCTTTCTCTCATGTCCATCATCATGTATCACTAAAAGCTTATCTTAGCTCCTCTTTCTCATCAAATTAATTATCTCTTTTTCTCTTTAAAAACGTGATTATTGACTTTCTCTCTCTCTCTCTCTCAAAACATGATCGTACACAATAAATTTGAAAAATTTTCTCAAAAATAAAAATTTTAATGTCAAAGAAGAGAGAAAGGAAAAATGATAGGTGAGTTACAAATCCTCATGGGAAAGGGCAACACACATGCATCCTTCTTGGAGTAACTTGGAGAGATAGTGACAATTCAACAATGCCATGTCTTATCTTTTATCTTGACATTATGTCGAAGGCATTTACTCCTCCATCTCTATTATATATGTACATTTTTAAGCATTCTTTTTTTTTTATTATTTTTCACTACTTATAAAGAGTAGGATTTTGGTACGAAGGATCATTATCCTCTTTGTACGTTCAAATTCCTAGTAACAAACGAAACTCTATTATTTCATTACACTTATAAACTAATATATAATATATAACAATGTTTTGTTATTACTAATGTAAATACAACTACGTCATTAGTGTATGAATTTTTAATCCTTATTTTATTAAGATGATATTAAAAAAAGTATGATTGAAATTTAAATTTTATAAAACAATAAATCACATATATCAATCTCCCAATATTGTGAAATTGAAATTACTTCTCTTCTAGTTTCAAGAGTTGGGCACCACTTCCCTTTTACAAAAATGAATAATTAGTTATAAATTTGTCTATCAAATAAATAATAATTGAAATATTACTATCCTTTTTCTTGATTAGACCCTTTTTCTTTTTTTGGATAATTTTGATGCTTGGGCTTTTGTTACAAGAATATTGTAACATAAACAACATAACCATTAACGTGTTTACTCTCACGAAATGATGTGATCAATTTAAGACTAAACAAATTAGTTTAGTGGTGAGTTTTTGATTCAAGTGGTATTGAATATTTTTTAAAGACTTTGTTTTTCCTTACATTTTGAATTTGATCTTGGGTTCTTAAATGTATGAGTCTAGTAAATTATTCACTTCTATTATCATAAAAAAGAATAGTTTACACAATATTTCTAAGAATTTATTTTATGTTTTTGTTTTCTTACTTTTTAAAAATTTTTGTAAAGGTCTAAAAACTGTTTTTTTTTTAAATAAATTAAAAGGTGTTGTTAAAATTATTCTCAAAACAGTTTTAATTATAATAATGCTATTATGAGGAGTTTGCTCTTCTTGTTTTTGAATTATTTTGGAAATGGAAAAATAAAATATTTTAAAGTTATTTTTTAAAAACACACATTTAAAATTATAACTTTTAAAAATTAATTATAAAAACACTTATCTAAACAAAGTTTTTTGTTTTTCAAAACACATAAAAATAGAAAATTAATTTAAAAAAAAAAACAAATATTCCCTTATTTATGATCATTTCATTCACAAAATTTTGCCTCATTCTATTGAAATGAAAAATGAAACCATATCTGAAAATTTTAAAGTTCAAATTTGATTTACCATTGGTGTAAGACTTTTTACACCATCACTAAATAAAAAGATGATACTTCATTAAAAAAAAAAAAAGTAAAAAAATGAAAATTTAATCCAACAATAAAATGTTTTAATAATTTTTTTTGGGGGGTAATATAAATAACAGATGAAATTTAATTCCAAAATTTTGAAAAGGACTAATCATCAAAAAATAAAGTAGAAAGGAAATTATTTAAGAGTTGGGGCCACGATCATTAAAGAATTTGATGACTCAGCAACATAATTTTTTCTTGTGTTGTTGAAAAATCATAGCCATCTCGTCGTATTCATTAAAATGAAATGAATCGATGTTCTTCGTTACCATCTTATATACAAATTCATACACATACACGCGCGCATGCGCACGCCAACGCACGTGCCAGTGCCGAGTTTTTAACATTATGCTTTATCAGAATATGATTTTTTATTTTTAATTAAGGCTTTAAATTTGTTTGAGACATAACACTTTTTGATATATTTCAATTTTAAAAATATATCGTACACATCTTTTTAATAGATAATAAAATTCACAAAATTATGAATTTCCAATTTATAAGAATGAATGAATCTGAAGTATTTTTAAGAAAATGTATCTATCAAAAATGGTTAAATCCCTATCCTAATATCTTTGTGAAGCATTTCAACCTTAAATGGAGACATGGGGTTTTATTGAACTTGCTAGATTCCGTATCAGGAAAAGTTTTTCACATCATACGTCGCATTGAAATTTTAGAACTATTGTAAATTGTATTTTAACAATATTAATAAATTATGATTTAGGCATTGAATTTAGAAAATTAAAGCATTAACAATTTGTGGATCATAGTAATTTTTTATTTCTAAAAATTGTATGCTATGTTGTTATAGGTCGATAGCTCTTTAGCTAAAATTATGCAATGCATAATGTCAACTCTTGATTAACATGCTAGCCATCCAATAATTTTGAACCCTACTTGGATAGATAATCGAAGCATTGAAGATTTTGTCACATATACAAACAAAATTCTATGCATAATATGTTTGCAAGTAAACATGAATGTGTAGTCGAAGCATTAACACATATATCAAGCCTCAAAAAATGTGTCATATAAGAAGTCTTTAGTGCATATTGAGAAGGAACTTTTTTTAAAAATAAGAAGAAGGACAACTCAATTTTATTAATATATGCCTCATTATATAGTTTTGAGTGTGTAAAGGAAGTATCTCTAAGCTTCACACTCTGATCTCTAATTCAAGTAACAATGCCCACCCGATCACTAGACACATTCCCTTAAAAAATATTCTAAGCAAAAGCCCTATTGACAATAGTAGACATGTTTTTTCCAAATTGACATAAGAACTTTTCTCTTAACATCTAAGGGTTTTAATGATTCATCTCATATGGATGCGAAGATAAAAATATAAGAATCACAATTATATATTATTCTACTCATATTGGACAAATGATTGATACTAAAAAGATACAAATATCCTCAAAATGGAAAAATTTTGAAAAAATAATTTACAAATGATTTGTTCCCAAATTCACATCACAAGACCTACTCTTCATACTTGATTTTTATGCCAAGTTGCATCCAAAATCGAGTATGTTTACCTATTAAATTGATTCACAAGATTGATTTGTGACACATGCCCATACCTTTGAACTCCTTGCATTGGAGCATTTCATAGCATAAAGATTGATAATGTAATATGTCATCATCAAATTATGGAGTTTTTCTGCCAAGGCACGTTACATAATAAATTCAATTCAATTATATAGCAGGGAGGAGTTTTCCCTTTTGTATTTATACCATAATTTTAGAATCACAAATACCACAATAAATATAGTTGCATTATTATAATGTAGAGATCGAGAAAAAATGTGAAAAAACATTATAATTATTACAAACTAAGTAATTAACCAAAGCCCAATAATATTGTAACTTTTACTTAGAAAATTTATAAAAAAAATTAAGTAATTTAACAAAATAATTAATAAAGTAAATAATAGATATTAATTCCAAGTTTTCTATAATCTAAGATTTTGATTTACAAATTTTTAAAATTAGTAGAGACAAAATCCAATCATCCCAAACTTAAAGGGGATAATAAAAATATTTTTATAATTTTTTAATAACATGACAACACATGAGTGAATAATAATATAAAATTAATTTATATCAAAGTTAATCAAATTTAAATCCTCAAACTTTATTGGAAAGCTTTTCATTTTTTCATATATATTTTGCATAGCCTTTTAGTACATACTTGCACATTTACAAATTTTCTTTGAAAAGTAATCAAATCTTGCATAAATTTTGTCCCTCATTAAAAAAAATTATACATATATATAAAAAGGGTAAATTACACTCACCTTGTGATTATACTCATTCAAATAATAGAATTAATTGTAGTCCATGTGAATATTTCCACGGGTTTACCCCACTCATCAAATAGTTGTTAATCTACTTATGGACAGAGAGATGTGAATGCCCTAATATACCCATATTCTTATATATGACATTTCGTACCTTTGTGGTAAAGTCAAATCCAAAGTCAAAAACTTCTGCTTGCTGAAATAAATCAAGCTCTTCATTTTCTTTGATTATCGTTTGAATCTCGATTTAGTACATGACAACCAAGCAAATAATGAGAGGGGAAAATGAACCAAAAACAAATAATAAATGACAAAAATCTTGAAAAGCCAGGATGTGACATCAAACCAACAACAATAAAGTCCATACCAAATACCTCCTTTATTGGAGGCGAAATTACCATTGGGTACAAGTCATTCAATTCACACACTTTCTACTACCAGTTTATCTAAAAGAACATATCCTCAATCCAGACTGAGACAAGATGGAGATAGAAAGATAAAGAATACAATAAGTATAAATAAAAACAAATTATGAACACTTAATGGTGGTAGTGGTCATGATCAGATGACTTCGATGGAATCTTCTTGTTGCTTTCAAACATTACAATTACAATTCCAACAAAGTTTGTGAAAGCAAAGAAAACCACCATGGAATATCTTCTTATGGCAATGGAGAACAAATCAATGACTTTGGGACTTGGTTTGAGGAAGATGCCCTATCTCACACTTTCAGCACAGACAAATTAATTAGAACATGGGGGAATCAGAAGGAGAAGAATTCACCAAGTTAAGGATGCTGTTCCAGTAGTTCTTGTTATCTTCATAAAAGTCACTTCCGCCACCGCTGCCACTGCCGTCACAATCATTAGACTCTCCTCCGCCGTCCTCCGACAGACTCTGGTCCTCAGAGTTCGTGTTAAGCAAGAGGTTGGTGAACCCCTCCTCAGCAATAACATCTCCAACTGGGACATGTGCCCCGCTAGAGGTCCATGTGCCTTCCATGGAGACTGTCATGTCATGCAGGCCAGACGTAAAAGACATAGAACTCTCTATGCTATCTTTGTATTCTGCAAGATGGGTAGAACTTTCATAACCTAATTTCCACTCTTGGTGATCGCTCTCTTCTTTTAAAATTCCTGCCTCAGAAGAACCTGAAGTCCCCACAAACTCAATCATCGGCATTGTACTTTCTCCAAGTCCACCAGTCATAATTGGTGGTGCATTCTCAGAGAAAGTTAGGGTAGACGTGGGCGACTCCAGGTCGCCTCCGAGTCCGGCCGCTATACTGCCACTGCCGGAAGATTTCAACCACGCACCATTCCATTCCTTTAGTATATCAAGAGACCTTGGAGGCATAGGTGGTGGGCCCTCTTGTTTATTCAGAACTACTGGAGCTGAACTTGAAGCAGAAGGTGAAGATGCAAACCCAGAATTGCCAAATGAGTGTGAACGAAGCTTTGATTCTCTAACTAATCTTGCTTCAGCTTCAAGCCTGGCACTCTCCCACTGAGCCATGTGGCTGAGGTTGGCTGCAGCCTTGTTTTGGCCTTCGCTAGAGAGAAGGGCATCATTCTTGGGCTTGTGGGTCACTGGGTCAATTCCCATTTTGGCTAACCTTTTCTTAAGATGCGTATTCCAGTAGTTCTTAATCTCATTATCTGTTCTCTTTGGCAAGTGTGTGGCTATGGCCGACCATCTGAGTATAAGACAATAGAACATAACAGAAACACGCTCAAAAACCAAGGCAAACCCTAGATCCTATCTACTATACAAGCAAATGAGCAAGTTGTTAGTTTGTGTTTACTCAACCTGAAATGCAAATTTAATAGAGAAAATAAAAATGTATTTTATGTGATAAAAACATCAGCTATCACATGCATAGGGCTATGATTTAGCTCTTTGAGGTCAGACGATCCTTTTGCATTTAAAGACCGCTTTGAACAGACCTGGATGTCAGACAGTAAATTCATGGAAATGGCAGAAATGACATCCAAAATTATTTGTTGGAGAGTGGTTGAAAGAAAAATGAGAGCACATTGCATTTAAGACATACTGCAGAAAAAGGGAGTTGGAATTGCAAAGAAATTATAGCTCCCACTTGAAACCAGAATGAGAAACTGCAAATTAAATATTGAGTAAGAATACGAGCAAGTGATTAAGTAATTGTGTCAAATAGAAAGATCATTATTATAAGAAAAGAAAAATAACAGCAGATTGCCCTTTCAACGATTTTGAAAAATCATGATGGGTTAAACTAAATTCTATAGTACCTTTGTACTCAGGGCGGAGTGATAGAAAGAAATTATTAATTATGGAAGATATCAGATGAACAAATATGAAACATCCAAAAAATAAAACCTGAATACCAAGAAAATGATTGACAAGGGAAGACTTCAAGTCACAGTATACTATTGGTACCCTTTTTTTTTCTGAAGATATAAGAAGGCTATATATATATACAATTACTCAACATATACAGATAATCCCTTACAAGAATACCGAACCTGTTCCCTAAGAGGGCATGGAGTTGAATGATGGTTTGCTCTTCTTGCAAACTGAACTTTCCCCTCTTAATGTCAGGCCTAAGGTAATTAGTCCACCTCAGTCTGCAGCTCTTGCCACACCTTTGAAGTCCTATACACAATAAAAGAAGAGTTTCAGATTAAAATAGTGAAGTAGAGAGCAAACATATTACTAAAAACTATCAGCTTTTCCAGCATTATGCGCTAAAATCTATCAGCACAAAAATATACCAGCTTTTGCTGGCAAGGCACGCCAGCTTCCATGGCCATGTTCTTCAATATAAGCTAAGAGCTTCTGATCTTCCTCAGGCGTCCATGGCCCTTTCTTCAATCCAACTTTGTCGCAGCATGGTGACCGACCCATTTGGAAGTGGAACACTAGAGACTGAAGTAGCTATTATTCCTCTTCTTTATATAATAGAACAAGAAGAGGAGATAATCATGGAGAGAAAGAGAGAGAGAGAGAGAGAAGGGGGGGAGGGAATAAGAGAGAGAAGCACTTGGACTCGTAAATGAAGAGATGGGCAGAGAAGAACGGTCAGCGGCATAAATGGGATAAAGAAATTAATTTGACAGAGTATATTGGACACAAAATACTATATTCACTTACTTCTTTCTATAACGCCCCACCATGCTGCATCACATCACAGTCTAATTTTATATTATCACCCTTTATATTGTGAATTCATTTATTCTTATTTAACCATAATAACAATAATAAAAACATTACTTTCATTTTTTTTATTTTCATTCCATCGTTTAAACTTTTTACATAAAAAATTAGATTTTACTCCAATTTTAGATGTCACTTTTTATTAAAAGACGTACTAAATCACATTCAATTTAAATGTGAATTTAGTATTTTTGTAAAAAAAATATTTAAGTATATATATATATTTTTTTTTTGACAGACTAAGAATACCCTCCAACAGAATTCTCTTTAGCATATTCCATCTAAATTCCAACACGTTGATGGAAGGATAAAATGGCAGAAACTAAAATCGAATGGTTCCATTGTCTTTTCATATTATTAGGCTAGAATTTTAATCCAATTGACAACACTGAGGCCTGAGCTACAAAGTTATAGCCATAACGCTTTGTGATACGTCATCAGGAATTTATGGCGTAGCTACAAACTTGGCATGATTTCTCCTCCTTTTTTTTTTTTTGATAAAAAGTTCAGAAGACACTTTTTGATTTCCTGACTGCTTATAGTGAAGAACGGGGACATGAAGAAGAAAGACTAATTTAAGGACAACTGCTAAGTTGTGCTTAATTTCAGTCAATATCACCTTCAAACTGTAACAGAAGGCTTTACTGTACCAAAATTTTACCCCGAAACTTTCCATTTTGCTATCTTTTTGTGAAGTTTGACCCAAAAGTTGGCTGAAACTAATGACAACTTTTTTATGCTTGATCTTATAGTCTTCATAGCAATCTTATATTCCTGCCAGGCACCAGAGCATTCTATTCAGAGGCCGGCTACTACCTACCTAATGATCTAGCAGGGTACAATTCCAGCTCCCTGTGTGTTTAGTTGCTTCTTTTAATTAGATCAAGGGATTGTGTGAGCTAGGACAAATATATCATCATCACAAAGCATAGACAATGTGATTAAATTACAGCAAGTCACTAAAATTAGCTTTAATCAGAACACTAATGATTGGGAACTCTTTCTAATCTCCCCTGGTCACACTTTCCTGTTACGGTGTGTACATGTTAGAAGGTTCATGCTCAGAAAATTGAATTTGAGACAACCCCAGAAGAGAAAAAAACAAAATAAAAAACAGACAACAAAAGGAACCGCCTTTTAAAATCACTCGAAGAAGAGTGGATTCTGATACTATCCGAATAAAACCAAATGAACCTATACCATCACATATAAGCAAAGCAAAGAAGTCGATGATGTACGATTACTTGTAGGCCATTACTAACCGATGGGCTCATGATGCTAAAAGGTTAAGGCTTCATTGTCGCATTAAATTATGGACATTGTCAAATGGCACATATTGATGATCTCAATTAAAAGTATCTAATTAAAAGGACAGCATCTGATCTAACATTAGCATGAGATACCCTGGAAGCCTAATGATCTTAGGAAGCTAAATGAATTATGAAAAGTCGTCTTCTTAAATTATGGAGATACAATTAAGACTATTATCAGAAATAATTTTGAATTAACAGTTTCAGTTGATTAGGTGATTCTCTCTCTTCTTCCTAAGAATAGTGCTACTCCCAAGATCACCATTTACATCATTCTTACAACTGCACAAATACTACAATTTGAATTAAATTAGATACACTTATTTTAAAATATATGGGGTCAATTCTATTCAAATTATGCTATATTTATAATTGTGAATAAAATTGTGAATGGTGATAATGGAAGTAACATTTTCCTAATCTAACTTCATTAGAGTACTGATAGTATTATTGGAAAACAATAAAGCAGATGACTCAGATAAGCACAGTTGGCGTCCATAA
>JANHAO010009806.1:0-18107 GCA_026873985.1 Saraca asoca
GAGATATAAGAGAGTTACATCTAAATACACATGTAGACACGACTTAGTTAGTTTGGAGAAATATAACTGATAATCATGATCTTATTAGACCCAATTGGAGATACTATGTGGAGCTGTGTCAATAGTTAATCTTTAGTGGTGATCGCATGAATAATCCTTCGACTTGAGATTGAGGGATATCTTTTGCATGGAAGGTTATACTTTGATCAAGTCAAAAGTGACTCTATTCATGATGAACGATAAAGACTTGAGTTAGGTATTTCTAAAAATACAATTAGATATTGCCTAATCAAAAGAGGATTCATTATCACTCTCTAGAGTGATATCTGAGGCTGCTCAACGAATTAGTTTGGCTAATTAAATCCTTGGGCAAGGTTGAATCAAGACTCAAATTGGATTTGAGTGCTCAGATTCATTTGAGTCAAATAATTCACAGAGTTGAGAAACCATGATTAGTTATAGAGGTTGACATTTATCCATACCTTTAACTAATCTGAATATAGGTAATAAAAGGATTCAATCGTGCATTGAGATCATCCATAGACAGGCTTGTCATCATTGATAACTCCCGCTAAAATTTGGGTAGCTATAATGGTTTGCTAGAGTCCGTTTATAGCTTAAAGTTCATGAATGATTAATTTAGAGAAATTAATTAGATTAATTTTATATGCTTTCAAATAGTTTGAATGGCATTTTGGATTTTTGCCAATATTTTGGGGGCCTACCGTGTCACACTCAAAACGGAAAATGAGTTATAGCCACAATATGGATATATTAGATATCTAGGGACTAAACTATAATTTAAAGAAATTGGAAGGACTAAAAATAGTTTTCAAGGATTAAACTGCAATTGGTAGAAATCGTTAGGACTGAAAAATGATTTTTTAGTGGGGCAAAATGACACATCATTTTGGCCTTGGGTTACTGGCCAAACGACATGTCATTTGTCATCCTCTTTTCTTGCGTAATGCTGCGTTTTGAACGCAGAAGAGAGAAAAGGAAAAATAAGGCAGAAGCCAAGTTCTGCAAGGGTTTTGGTTGCTGTCCCAAATCGGTTTATGAAATCGAAATCCAAACTTCTTTTCCAGCTAGCACGTGGATTAGGATCTGAAATTCAAAAGGTTTGAGGCCATATTAGACAATTTTTCGATGTGAGCAACCGGTGGAGCCAGGACACTTGAACTGGACTTTCGGTGCAATTTGAGCCTTTCACTTGTAGCTGAGCTTGGCCAAATGTTGGTTGAATCCTTAACTTTGTATTTGTATTGTGAGTACACACTGTACCAATGAGATCCAAGTAGTTTGCTCGATTAGGGTTTTTAGAAAATTTTTGATTTTTTTTATTACAAATTTTTGCTTTCTAATGTCTTCAACAATATAGTTTGTGATCATGGAGTCCTAGATTGCCTTTGCTTCTTTGTAACTACAATAAACATCAAATAGTTTATTAGATAATGTACTTAAGATGGTGTGGCAACCAACTTTATTGGAATGTAACCAAAATTTAGCATCTTGGTCTTGTTTGCATTGGTGAGTACCTCTACAACCTCATGTTGAAGTTATTGTTATCAAATACTTCAGTTTTAGAGACGTTTGGGAATGACTTAACATAGGTGTACGACAATAGAGGAGGAGTGATAATGGGGCATAGTTAAGGAAAAGGTGGAATCTGATTATTTGAGTGAGGAACAAGAGCCTGAGGACTAGAACTGACCATTAATTCCTTGAGATTGTTGCTAATGTAATAGTCTGAGGAGTGAAAGGATCACTATCTTCAAGGAATTATCCACCTTCCATGCAAAGATATGATTGGCTATTCCCTTAAGATACAACAGACTCATTTGTTCTGGTGTTGCACACATAGAATAAGTAGCAGGCGGCAACAAAATGATAAACCTAGCAAAATGAAACAGAGAAGAGAAGAGTGTTTATTTTCTTTTATGTGTTCTAAAAATGAGTTTGTGAGGTTGTATTTATGGAGAGAGGATGTAAAACATTGTGATTAGATAAGGCTAATAAAACGTGATTAGATAAGGCCAATAAAACATGGAGAAAATCCTAGCTATTTTAATTCGTGGAAATCCAGCTTTTACCCTTGGATTGGCTCATCTTATGCGTGCAAGTCCACCTTCTAACTAACTTGTCAATAGACTAATAGTAATCTTTGATATATAAACCTTTTAACACCTCCTGGCCTAAGTAATGCGGCACTTCAAAATAATACAAAAATAAAGCCCTTTTGAAATACTTCCAACAAGAGTTGTATCAAGAGCTTCAATTAAAGCCTAAAGCTCAGCACATTCATTGCTCAAAACACCACCAGCAGTTTAGCTTCTTCACTTCAAAAATTAGATAATCCCTTGAATCACAAATGGCAACTCTAACAGCAACAACAATTACTATCATATCATTAACCCTCTTTTCACTAACCAAACCCTTGAAGTACAGTCTGAGAAGAGGATGACGATGAGGCTCTTTGCTTGTAGTAAGGCCTATGTAGTAATTGTCACCATCCTTTTTCCACTTATCCTTAGGTACATTCAGACTGTTTTTCACGAATGTGTGATAAAAAAATTCGACAATCCAATTTCTCTCTCATTTTGGTCATCTTTACTTGGCATTTCTTACGGTCTTCCAATACTTGCATAAACCTCTATACATCTTTCAACATAAGCATTGCCACCAAGTCCAGATTGTCATCTTCTTTGTGGCAAACGATGGCTTATGGTGCAAAAGTTAAGGGTTGGGAAGTGATAGATGCCCTAGCCACTTCTTCCATTTGTAGTTGAAAAGCAAAATCTAAGTCAAAGTTTAGGATTTTAGTAGCCATAAACTCTTTGCTTTGCTTAGAGAGGAGGTCTCAGGGTTCATATCTATTCCTACAATCCATGGTTGGCTTCTTGAAGCTCTGCGGAAAAAGCTTGTGGAGTATGTAATTTGTGTGAAAACAAGTATAATACAAAAGGTGAGTTTGGTTAACCTTTTTTCATCATCCTTGTTGTGCAAACCTGAAAGGGATTTTAGTAGGAGTAATACATAAGCATGACTTTGGAAGAGAAATGCTTAAGGTGCATGGCTTTGGACAGTCAGTAAGGTCACATTTCAATTTATGTGAGGAAAAGAATTTGAAATGTTTCACACATATTGTACACAACAAAATTAATTTTAAAAGTTGTCAACATAACTGATTAATTGACATGAAAACGTGCTAATCCAACCCTAGAGTTAGCTAATAAGTTCGTAAAGTTTGAAAAGACCAAAAGGGTATTACTTATAGAACTATTTAGAATAGTGTTAGTGGAATTAGTAAGCATATAAGGAAACCAATATAGTACTATAATTATTTAAAAAGCATGAAAGTGGACCTGGAGATAATCATTTGATTTAATATGTTTTAAAGTCTCTTCCGATTAAAATTGATGCTCTTGAGACATCATATCACACCAAGAGGATGAACAGACTTTCAATAAAATAACCTTTATAGTAGAAGTAACACAAGATCATGACTGTGTAAGAGAAGTGCGTAATATGCACGCCTTTGGATAGTTAGTACAATCTCATTTCAATTTATGTAAGGAAGAGAATTTGAAATGTTTCACACAAATTGTACATAGCAAAATTGACTTTAAAAGGCATCAACTTTGCTGATTAATATACATGAAAATATGCTAATCCAACCCTAGAGTTAGCTAATAGGTTTGTAAAGTTTGATAAGACCGAAGGGATATTACTTTTGTTGCTGGATAAAACTATTAAAAATGGTTTTAGTAGAATTAATGAGCATATAATGAAACCAATATATTACAGTAATTACTTAAAAGGCACAAAAGTGGACTTGGAAGATAGTCATTTGATTTAACATATTCTAAAGTTTCTTTCGATTAAAATTAATGTTTTTGAGACATCATATCACACCAAGAGGGTGAATAGCTTTTAGTAAAATAACCTCTATAGTTAGTTAAGCATAAGATAACATAAAGAATTAAAGGATCTCTATGCTAATTTTGCTTCACACAGATCGAGTGCTATGGGTGGATACTAATGTTTCACCTTCATTGATGATTGTTTAAGTTTTGGTTAGTGGAAATTCCATTGAAAAATCAGAATCCTTAGATTATTTTAGGGCGTTCAAAGTTGAAATTAAACTCAAAATGAGAAAGAAAAATAAGTGCGTCAATTTTATTAAAGGTGATGAGTACTATACAGATATGATAAAATTTATAGAAATCCTAATTCTTTTGGATTGTGAAATTAAGACCAGCAATGTTATGCCTAAAAATGCACGATTGAATTGGATTGCAGGAATGCAAAATTACACGTTTATGAACATGATCGAATGCATATTGGCATATTGGCTTATTCAATTTTACTATATTTTTATGGGACAATGTTTTGAAAATTGATGTATATATTATAAATCACATCCCTAGTAAGTTTGTATCTAAATTCTCATGAGAATAGCTATATGAGAAAAGTCTAGTCTTAGGCATTTTCATATTTTAGGGTTAATCCATTTCTGAAGTAACTTAATCCAAATATTGTATTGATGATCACTTTATTGAAGATCATAATAGCTACTGAGGTAGCTGATTTTATTGTTTGATCCAGACCAACAAGGTAATTAAAGCACTTCATTTTGTTTATTTTGATGACTAATCGAATAGTGGGAGTAAAAGACCATTTAATATCTTTCTTAAAGATGTACAAGTTGCTATTCTACTAGAACCGCCACTAGTTGAAACAAACCAAATTAATTCAGTACAATATATGGTAAAATCGATAATAGAAGTTGAAAAGTTTAATGCTCCTCTGGTAGTAGAAAAGAACCAGGTATTATAAATGAAATACATTTAAGGAAATGCAAAATGGCTTACAGACTAGCAACTACTAATAACTATATGGCATATTTGCAGGAGCGTGAATTTGATGTCAATGATAGAATTGATCTCACCAATTTTTTCAAGAAGCCATTTCAAGTATTAATTCTTTAGAATAGATGAAGGCTATAAATAATATATTGCTTTAATGATCCATAATGATGTATGAGATAATATAGAGTTACCTATTGGTTACAGTCTATTGGATGCAAAAAGGTCTTTAAGACAAAAGAATACTTAAAGGGTGATTAAGATGTATAAGGCCATATTAGTGGCAAAGGCCACATTTAGAAAGAAGGCTTTGACTATAGAATATTTTCTTATTTTTTAATTGAAGACTCATTTTAAGTTGTTATGACACTAGTAGCTCATTTTTACCTAAAGCTTCACTAGATGTACAACGGCCTTCTTGAATGGTGATTATCCATAAACTATTTGTGTAAACTAACCAAATGATTTACAAGAGAAGAGTAAAGAACACTTAATATATATATATATATATATTTAAAAGATTCATATATATGATTTAAATTCAGAGTCTAAACAATAGAATCTCAAGATTATTAAGATTGTTACCTCTCTTAGGTTCAAGGAGATGATGCAAATCTGTATATCTATTTTAAGTTAGGTATAAGCATATATAGGATTCTAACATTTTGTTAATGATACTCTCCTTAAGAATAATGTTATGAGCCCTATGACTAAGATGAAACAGATATTGTCCATATATTTTAGGTATAAAGGATTATATAAATACCTCTTTCATGTGGGGCATATGGATCCATCATGACAGATCCTTAGGTCTTTTTGGCTTGTCTCAAAGATTATATGTTAAAAAATGCTTAAAAGGTTTAATGTATTTTATGTGCTCTCCAAGTATTGCGCCCTTCCAAATGGGAAAGATTCTTTCTAAAACCCAATGTCCTCAAAATAATTTGAAGATTAAAATAGGTCCTTTATGCTTCATTTTTGGTAGCCTGTTGTATTCTCAAGTATGTACACATCTTCATATCATTATTGGTTTAGTGTACTTGAAAGTTACTTAAGTAATCTTGTTATAAAATATTGAATTGCTATGAAGAAAGTTATGGAGTGCCACTAAGGTACAAAGAATCTTTGTGCTAACCTATTGCAGATTTGGTGATCTAATTATTTTAGGTTACTTTAATCCTGATTTTGTGAATTATCTAGATAATAGGAAATTGATATCTAGATACATCTCTAAAATAAAAAAAGGAGTTGTATTGTGGAAATTTTCAAGCAATCAATTACAATAACTTCTACTATGGAGGTAGAATGTGTTGCATGTTGTGAAACCACTTGTGAGGCTATTTGGTTAAAGAATATGTTGTGGAAAGCATTTCTAAGACACTAACCATATGTTGAGATAATGTTGTCATAGTTAACTTCTCTCATAACAATTAAAAGACTATCTGTACAAGGTATTTTGATATTAAGTATCAATTTATTAAAAAGAAGATACACAAGTATTATACATATTCTCACAAAGCGTATACTTGCGAATCCATTAATTAAAGGCTTAGGTATAAAAATTGTTCACGAACAAGTGACTAGAATAAGTTTGTTTAAGTTTTTCAGTGTTCAATGTTAGTGGGAGTTTCATTTTTTCTCATTGAAATGATGAATAAATGTTATTGTTATCTCGCGATTCGTAAAATGTTAATGATATTGCCATATGTTTCATATATATACTTATATGACATTGCTAATTATGCACATTTGTTTTATAGCATATCAATGAAGACATTTAGACCCTATCTTGTTATTGTGTTGAGATTATTCCTATTTTTAGCATCTTAGGCGGATATATTGACTATGTCATAAAGATGTGCATCTAATCACATTTTGATATATATGTTTGGTTTCTCACACATTCCATCTTATGTTTGGGTCATTGGAACATAGGTATTTAAGACATGTATAACATTAGTATCCTTATCGGATATGATGATCTGTATTATTGACTACTTATGATTGACATATGGTTATAATGGTGTCATGATTGTTGTTGTTGATATTCATTGTTATGGTCACATACTGTAATTCAATTTCATTTATTAAACTATGTTGTTCTAATGGGAGATTGTTATAATTTCCTATGTGAACTACTATAGTTTAATTAATTATACATTAGCTTAAATAAATGTTATAACAACTAATTCTATTTGGTCAATTAATTAAGTAATTAAAATACTGGGCCTATAACGACACCTAAATCATTAATAGACTTTAATGGTGTAAGCTTTGTAATTGGGCCAATGATAATGTGTTAATTAGTCCAGTAAGGTTACAGGAAGGCATGTTCCTACTTATACTTTAGACAAAGCTATAACCACCCCCATTATGGATATAGCTGAGTTTCTCTCTCTTTTTCTGTTAAGATTTGTGAGAAGTAAATATATTCAATGAGCTTTTGCTATAATGGATTCTCAATCTGCGCCAAGTACAATTATTATTATTATTATTATTATTAATCATTTGTACAAATTTGAATGAATGCTTTGTAACATGATCAAAAAGATCAAGTTAATTGGCATTTTTAATTTTTCCCATTTTCTTGACATTTTTAATTTTTCCCATTTTCAACAAGTTTCACATCAAGTTACTATTTTACCAAGTTAAGTTGATACAATACAATCTCAGTTCTAATATCAAGTTGACATTTATCAGGTGGGTTAAACAACTCATTATGTTTTAAATATTAACTAGATTAGCACTCATGCAATGCACAGATAAAATATTATATAATTTTTTATATTTATTATTTTGTATTAGATTTAATATATAATATTGTTATTTACTTCATTCTATATTAAAATTGTAAAAATGATTACTATTGTTTCAAACAATATTTGAAATAAGTATTTTGTAATTTCTAATTAAATAAAATATGGTGTATTTAACATATGTTATTAGAAAACATAAAAATTGATTTAAAAACATATACTTAATGATTAAAAAAAATATAAGTTAACTACACTAATTATAAAACAATTAAAGATAATATATGTTATACAATTACAAATTAATTTAATTTTTAAGAGCCATTATATATCAATATATATCTATCAATAAACAATGATATTTCAATTTATTTATAAGAAATGAGATGACATAATATTATTAAAAGATTAAATAATTAATTACATATACTACGATAGAATTTGTAAGCAAATATTAGTACATCATGAAGATCCATCTTGGTGGAAAAGCAAAGCATAATAATATATAATGTCACTCCCATTATTAAAATAATAAAGAAGAAATTCATTATAATTGTTTGTTATTATATATGTTGTCCCAGTATCAAATCAAATCAATAAAGATATACATTAAATGAGAGATATCGAAATAGAACTAAAGAAAATTACTTTTGCATTAAAGCGCAAGAGAATATTAAACATTATAACATGACTAAATTACTTCAAATACGTAATTTTTTGCATTCAACTTTTTAGCTTTCAAAATTTCATGATGAGCAGTAATTTTTTTTTAATTGCATAACAAAATCCTACAAATGGAGTATACATTAGATTACAATTGTTACACAAAAATAATTTTAATTATTTGTAATTTTTTATCTACAACAATTATTGTACAATTTATCTATAACTTTCTAATTATTATTGCGACAAAATGTTGTCAGATGAAAAAAAACAAGTTATCAATTGATTTCTTAAGAGTAATTATATATGATTTAAGGAAATCGTAATTTCTACACAAATTTAAAATTCTTTAAATAAAAAATATTTTGGAGGGACTTTAAAATTTGAATAACTATAAAAAAATTTAAAGGAGTTATATAAGGCTAATACATTTCAAATTTTAAAATTAAGATTCTTTAAAATTATTTACAATATCACAATCTTTTCACAAAAAACTATCATAAAAAGTTATTTAGAGCATCACAATCACTCCATAAAGAAAGATGCTTCAAATATTAAATATGATAAAAAAAAATGTTTTGGAAGGGATTTTTTTAAAAATAACTACCAAAAAATTTGAAGGGACTATATAAGATTCTTACGTTGCAAAATTCAAACGTTTTTTCTTATTAAAAAAAAAAAGAGCTAAAGTTATAATTTTTACATTATTTTATAAGGTTAATTGCACAAAAATATTCAATAATTATAAAATAATTAATGACTATGAATTAAAAAATAAATTTTAAAATAATGTTTATTTTTCATTATGTAATTTAGATCCTCGATGTAATTTTATCAGTAATTCATTCATATTTCTCCCTTGTGCAATTTCTCCCAATGGAATTTCATGTTTAAAAAAATGAATAAAAATTGCAAGAGAACAATATACAAGTATAAAAAAATTTTAAGAACATGACTTTATCCAAATCATGTTAAATAATTCACATATGAAGATATTCGAAAATGCACATAAGTAAAATTTTAAAATGAGTATATTGAAATGCAAATTAAATCATGAACATTGAAAAACAAAATAAAATATGAAAAAAAATGATAAACATTTTTTAAAAAATAGATTATCAGTTTATACAATTCATATTTCAATTTTTATATATGAAGTTAGATAAGCATTCCTGTCAATACAATATTGAAATGAATACAAAGTCAAGAAAAAAAAAAGGAAAAATTCGATTAAGCTCAAAAGTAACTTAGTTGCAATATGAATGTAATATATAGGTCAATATTAATAAAAGTATATAAGAAGATAAACAAAATGCACAAATTCATTTAAAAATAATACAATACTAAATATAAATATTTATACCTCATCATGAAAGTATTTTTTTTCTTAAATTTCACAATTATTTGTGATAATAATTAAAACCATCTCTATGCTACTCCTTTTGTCAGCATTTTAAAACCATTTGCCTTACTAGCATATATTTTTCAGTTTTGACATTGAAAAATAATTTTATTTAATGTCACAATCTAACCATATACTTTTAAGTGTTTATTTATTTTGCAGATTTAAAACTGATCAAGTAACATTTAAGATATCAAAAGATCTAGCATTAATCTTAGGGTTTATTAATTTTTATAAGATCTGTTGTAAGTGTAATCTAATCAGTTTTTTATCCAAGTAATTTTTTAAAATAGCTAAATTAAGATAGATATAAATCATATGAAATGAGTTTAAAAAAATATTTTTTAATTATATTTTCTATGCATTTTCACAAGTTAAATCTTCATAAAAAAATTATTTTTTACTTTGTGAATCGATTCATAGAAGGAATCTTGTAGAATGTACTCATATCGATTCACAAATCAATTCATGAAAAAAAGTTTTTGAAAATATTTCCAGCAAAACATTTAAAAAAATTTTGAATTAATTAAGCAATCGATTCATAATCTTTTTATACTAGAGGGTTAATCGATTCATGTATCAATTCGGTTATGAATTTCTTTATAATCTTCATAAGCTGAATTGATTCACAAATCAATTAGTTAGTTATAACTGCTCCAAATTGATTCATGAATCGATTCAAGAACTGAAGATTTGTTATTTTTCAAATGTCAATTATAACAATTATAAGTATCCTATCACTCTCATTTCAACATATAACTTTATATTAGTTTTTTATCACTTTGAGGGCAAAAAATAGAGAGAATTCTTATGTTTCATCTGATCTAACTTTGCCTCTCAAATTCACATTGTTTGAATCAAATTCTGTGAATATTACACAGTTAGTTAATTGAAATATCCATCTCAATTCTGGTATTATTTTCTTTTTACCCAATTCTTGGTTATTTTTAGGTTTCTAAAGTTGATTAAGAATTAGAAATACAAGGAAGAGGTTAATCTTCCCTTGCATATTCTATTAGTTGTAAGGTTGAATACAATTAAGTTGAAGGTATAGTGTTATTATATCTATAGGTTTACAAGATCCCAATGTAAATCTTGTTGTAAACTGGGCATTCATGAGCCCAATTAAAATCTTATTGTAGTAATAAAGGAGATCATCCGATTAAGAATTAATCCAATAGATATAAACTTCATCTGCAGTTTTAAGTGAAGCTAAACCACTTTAAAAATTTGTGTTCTTGATTTATCTTTCTACACCTTTCTTTACAGCATTTTGATATTTTCATTTTCTGTTGCATTTCTACATTTTTAAAATAATTTTGTTGTAATTTTGTTGATTACTGAATTGTTCAATTTGATTAATTGAAAATTAAATCCCTAATTCTATCAATAACTTCAATATTATCTTTATCTTCTAATAGAATTTTATTGTAAGACCTTGTGCAACAAGAATTTAATCTCCAAGTCAAAAGAGAATTTTTACACATATAAATAGGGCAAGATCTGTACTTTTGGGACCCTTAGATATGTCATGTAAGAAATCAATGTTTCTTAATATTTTTTCCTTCTTTCCTACAATGTGGACCTTCTAAATTAAATTAATTTAAGTTTTATTTTTAAAATTGAATAACTGTACAAAAACTAAGTGACAATGCACCAAACATGAAACTTTGAGTATGAAAAATGGAACCTATTACTTGATGAACTCAAATAGAGAAATTAGTGGTTCACTATGAAGCCTTATACGAATTTATAATAAATCAAATTATATATGATTCAAAGTATCATAATCTTTTCATAAATTTAAAAAGATAGTACACCCAAATTAAAAAAAATATTAATTTTAGTAAATATATAAATTAAAACAATATAATATTACTAAATAAAAAATTTAAAACTTTTTTATAATATTATTATCAACAAATCAATGATTATAAATTGTTACAATATCTTATTACATTTAAAAGCATATTTAATCATATTAACTTTATAGATTAATCGTAAATCAATAATTATAATAAAAAAAACAATAACATTTAATTTGGTCAAGTATAAATATTACATATAAAAATTGCTACGTTTAAAATAATACATTAAATCAAATATGTTTAATATAATACATTACATGAAAATATTACCTTTAACCTAATATGTTTCCAATGGTATCTAACCTTTTTTTATATTTAATTTGATTATGATAGATTGTTTTAATATAATATTACGTTTAAAATAAAATGTTATCATTAAATATTTACGTTAAAATTATGATTATATTTTAAATATAAAATATGATTAAATAATATACGATTTAAAATATCATCCCTCCATAAATGTAAAAAAGATAGTTTACTCCAGTTAAATAATATTAATTTTGATAAAGATATAAATTGAAATAATATAATGTTACTAGATAAACAAATTTTCAAATTTTTATTAAATATGATTATATTTTTAATATAAAAATGATTAAATATACATAATTTAAAGTATTATAATCTCTTCAGAAATTTAAAAAGCAATTTACCTAAATCAAACAATGTTAATTTCATTTTATATTTTAAATATAAAATATTATCAAATAATAAATAATTTAAAGTATTATAATCACAAAATGAAAAAGACAATCTTCCCAAATATTATATTTATACTTGTGATTGTGTTTTACATATAAAATATGATCAAATAATACAAAATTAAAATATCATGATCTCTACATATATTTAAAATGTCAGTCAATCCAAATCAAATAATTTTAATTTTGATATATATTTTAAATATAAAATATAATCAAATAATACACAATTTAAAATATTATAATCTTTCAATAAATTAAAAAAAAAAGATAATATTCTCATATCAAGTAATATTAATATTACATTTAAAAACATATATTATGAACAAATCGATGATTATAGATTGCAATAATAGAATGTTATGTTTAAAAACATATTTGATTGCAATATGAGCATATCAATTATTATAATAAAAAAAATATAAGCTATATCTTGATATTTTGCTCATAATATAAATTGTTTTAAGGAATTTTAAACTTTATTTAAATGCAAAATAAAATGTGATCAAATAATATATGATATGAGGTATTATAATCTCCCCACGAATTTAAAAAAGAAAGTTTACTTATATCAAATAAAATTATTATTACATTTTAAAAACATATAATATGAGAAAAATTAATGACTATAAATTGTATTAATAATATATTATATTTAAAAACCTATTTGATTACAATATGAATACACCAATGATTATCAATGAATTAAATATGTAAGTATATTTATTTTTGTATTTAGGTGCCACTTTGTAACATAAGCTTTATTCTATATTTTTTTTTATAGTTTTGTTTTAATGTTAATTCTAGAGGTTCGAACTGAATGTAATGTAGATTTTGCAAAACCTTACTTAAAATGAAATTTTAAATTTTCCCATGTAGCTATGCACGAAAGTATGAGAGTTTAGACAGCAGAAAATTTAAATATTGCAATAACTTTTATAAAAATTATGTTTAAAAATAAAACATATGTATTAACTTTTAAAAATATGCATTGCACCATATATAAATTAGAGAACAGAAAGTTTAAAATTTTCAATTTTGTTATAACTTGTTATTACATTTAAAAATAAAACATGTATAATAATTTTTATATGATTTATAATAATATAATATTAGGTTTAAGTAACTATCATATGAACAAATCAATTATTATAATAAAAAAATAGGATATATCATATTGATTTATTGATAATATAAATTATAATAATATAATATTATTTTAAAGAATTTTAGACTTTTTCAACAAAAATTGAATTTAATATTTTATAATTATGTTTAAAATATTATTAAATATATTTTGGAGAAAAAATATTTTATGAGAAATGATCATATGCCTTATTATGACATCAATGATTTCTCTTTTATATAAGTAATAGCTTATATTCCGTGCCATCTATAGATATAATAATTTTATTTGATAGTATTTTTGATATGAATTTAGACTATAAAATATAATATATTTAAATATTAATAAACTATTATTACATTTGTACCTATTAAATAACTATATGATTGATATAATTATATTTGTTTTAATTGAGAAAGAATATTATATATTTTTTAATTTAATAAAATTATTAAATTAATATTTTAAATTAGTTAAATTTATCATTTAAATTTTTTCATCTTTTCAAAAATATTTTCTTAATATATTAATACTTAGATAAAGTTATTTATAAATTATTTTATTTAAAAAATTAAATTAATTATTTTATGCCAAATATTTAATTATTTAATTAATATGAGTTCATGTATTATTATAATTAATATATTATTTTAAAAAATATATATTTTAGAAATATTTTTTAATGAAGTTTTAGAAATATTTTAAATTAAAATTATGATAATTACATAAAAGTAATAAAAATTTCAAAATGAAAAACCATGAAATATCAAATTTAATATATAATATTTAAAAATAATATGAAAATTTAAATAGTAAAATTTTTTTAATAAGCATTATTTATCAAATCATAATTAGATATTATTAATAATGTGTTAAAAAAGTATTTTATTTTTATATAAGTATAATTATTTATTATATATATAAATTATTTAATACAAACATAAATAATTTAAATTGAATTCTATTAATAAAATTAGGCTAAAAATTGGGTGTAAATAATTTTATAAAATAATTTTTTAAAATAAATAATTTTGATAAAAAATAAGGATATAGAGCATTTATCAAAGTGGCTTATAATTTAAAATTTAGAGTATCTATTATTAAAATTATTTATATTTTAGATTATATAACTTACTAAAACATTAAAATATTTTTAAAATTTATTTTTAATATTAATATTGAAATTTAATACCACCAAATTTTAAATTAAAAATCATTTCAATACTATTAAAATACCAAAATTTTATTACCTAAATAAATAAATAGTTTAAATATTAAAAATTTGAAATTAAAATATTATTTCATAATTATAAAAATTAAAAATTTAAGTTAAAAATTTAGTAATTTAATAACAAATAAATTAAAATATTAAATTAGAAATCGATTATAGATCATTCAAATAAATAATTATTATTAAAACAAATAAATATATAAGACCAATTCATGATTTAAATTGGAGCAAAAAAATTAAAAAATTAAAATTTCTTCTTATCTGCTCTCTCGTGATAAATGGATCACATATGCTGCATAATAATATTTGGATTAAAGTAAATGCTACAGCTTTTATATTATTAGAAAAATATAAATTTCACATTACTAATTAGTTAAAATTAAAAATAATAATATTATTATATTAATAATTATTATAATAAAATATTATTATATTTAATTATTTTTATCTACAAATTTGTATCATTATTTATATTTTTCTATTAAAATCTCTTAAACAATTTCTCTTTTACATAAGATATGCTATTATTGTTCAATATTCAATTATTCATGGTTTTTTTTCCACTCTCTTGTAGGCAACCTTTCTATTTTTCCCTTTTTTCTGTTAGTTAGAGCCTTTCTCAATTTTATAATTTATTATATTATAATGTTAGTTATGAACGGTAAAATAAACAGATATTATGAATCTATCTATCTTGATTAACCAAAATTTATTCATCATGTTTAATGCATAAACGGATGGATGAGAAGCTAATTGGATAATAAAAGAGTTATTAAAGATTTATTCATGAATATTCATTATCCATCAACTTAATTTTTATTTAAAATTTAAAATAAATATTTTTAAATAAAATTATTATATTAAATAAAAAAATAAAGATAAATCAAAATAAATTAGTTAGTTATCCATAAATTTAAAAATAAAATAATATCATATTTAAAAATCAAATAAATTAGCTAGCTACCAATGATAAATGCTCAATTTAGAGACTTATAGCATTAGTAACTAATAGTTAGTTTAGTCATCTTTACGATAAATTAGCTAGTTATCCATGAATTTTTATTATGGATAAATTGTTTATTCATGTTTGTTTGGAGACTTGCAGCATTGGTAGTGTAATTTTGTTAAACTGATAGTCTAATATCATAACTTCAAAATTAAGGATATAATAAATCAAAAGTTAATTATAATAGAATTTGATTTTGATGATATTTTTAATCATTTCATTTTTTATTTTAAATGTATAATATATACTAGTTTTCTTTAATTTTTTCTATTTTCTTTTGAGCTAAACTTTATGATGTTTAATTTTTTTTTTCAATCTTACAGCAGATAAATCAAGTGAATAAGTAATAAAAATTAAATTAAAATTTAAGGTAAGAATTAAAATATAATTTATAATTTTTATAGTAAAAATTTATTTTTAATGGTGGAGTTAAAATATAATTTAAAATTTAATAGTGAAAAATTATTTTTTAATAATGGAGTTTAAATATAATTTAAATTTTTAATAGTAAATTTTTTTAATAATAGTAACAAAATATAATTATAATGATAAGAAAATAATGATAATAAAATATGATAGAATAAAATAATATAAAAATGACAATAGTTAAATGGATGTGTTGGATTTGACTCTTTACATATATAGGTCATAAGTCAATCTATGACCCATATAAAATTTTATTTTAGTCATAAATAGATAAATTAATTATTATTAATTCATTCATTAATAACCTAATTCAATCCTATCAAAACCATCATTTGACACCTCTAACATTAGTGACTAATTATTTCACTTAGTATTTTATTTATTTATAGTAATTACTTTATGTAGTCACCATTATTCTAGTTTTTTAATTTTATAATAACAATTTTTTCACAATTTTATTTATTGAATTTTATTTTAATTTTATTAAAATTAAATGTAATTATGTATTTTAATAAATGTGTAATATATGTTGACAATATTAAATATATAAACTCATTAAACATTAAAAATTATTTAATATTATTTTAAAACACACTAATCTATTATTTCTATATTATTTATTATTTATTATATATTATCGATAGATCAATATTTATTAATTTTAAACTCTTGTTGAGATTATTTTGGATCAATTTTTTATCAAGTTAAGTCATTATTCTCATTTTTCATATCAATCCCAATTTCTAAGTTAATCCATTAGATCTAATATATTTTGATACCTCTGTCAATTATTTTTAAGGAGAAAAGTTTATGTTTTGTTTATAATCCTTTAAATTCAATAGATACAATTCTAGTTCAATGTTTGAAAATTATGTTAGAAATAATTATTTTAATTTATTTATAAATAAATTCTTTTATTCAAAACATATTTGATAAATCCCAAGCCTGTAAGAGTGTGCCGATAACTTGCACAGAGGAAATAGATAATGATTATGCCAGTTGGCAGTCACTGAAAGACACACTCTAATGTTTAAATTAGCAAAGATATAGAGTATAGGCTTCAAACTTAAAAAAATATTTTATGATTTTAAGAAATACTTGATGTCTTTGTATAGATATATATGTAACCGGGGCAAAAACAATTCAATACGTGGATAAGGTTATATGGCTCATAGTTTGCAGACTAGTAATGTCACGAGGAGGTATGTGCAAGTCCAAAGAAATGATGACCGATGGTTGTAATCATATTGTATCAGGTATTAGATATTTGTCAGGTGACCTATGCATTGTTTGTATGGGCGGCAGTAGGTCTGAGCTAAGCCCAAAAGACAGGCAGTCCCTAGCCGTGTTGAGGTTGGGATCAGGTGATCACCTAGGACTTCGAAGGTGAAAGCCGTTCAGCAAAAGGCTGGTAAAATTTTGGTGTTATGAATATTGAAAAATATATAAAATTTAATTAAAAAATATATATTTTGATAATATTATGATAAATAAAATATTATGATAAAGGTAAAAAAATTTTATAACATACATTTTATCTCAAATGAAATGAATTTGAATAAATTCTTTGATAAAATTGATGAATTTTATAATGATATAAATAAAATTAAAATATAAATTATAAATAAAATAAAATTTCTTTTAATTTAAATCTAAATACCAATTAAAAAAAGAAATTTGTTTGGAAATAAAATGAAATGTTGTTTTTAACCCTCCCAATCAAGAATAAAAGTTGTATACATTGCTTCAATAGATTCTTTGAGCCTTAAATTTTGTTTCCACACCTATATGTGATTGTTTAACTTTTTGTATATAAAATTTATACTTTTGTACAATTCAACATGTAAAAATTTAAATCTTGCAACACAACTATTTGAAAAAAAAATTAACTTATGGCGTGGGGATATTCCTCTGAGGCTTTGTGATATTCCAAAGTTATCTTTAGTGTCCTTGAGAACCAATGCCTTATCAGGGTCAGTGAAAGAGAAGCTTATGGCGTGCCAAAGTTTGACACATTTAGATCTTGGCAGTAATACATTCACTGGTTTGGCCCCATTCAA
>JANHAO010009807.1:0-18110 GCA_026873985.1 Saraca asoca
AAGACAAATTGTTCTTCAACATCAAAATAAATTTAGGGTAAGAATCTCCTTTAGGGTTAACAATCTCCCTAAGGCTAACAAATGTAATACAATGTATGCAAAAACAATCATCCCATGATTAGTTTCTAGGGCATACACCAACATTTTGGTGCTAGAGGAAGGGCCTATCTATTTTCTAAATCACTTTTTTGCCCAGCTACAATGATGAGAGGAAGAGTCACTAGGAGTTTAAACACTTCGGTTTCTCAGTCAATAGATACTTCCATTACTAGAACTCATTGCCATCATACTATTGCTCCCAAAATTAAGGAGGTGCAAGCACCTCACCAATCCAATGGATGCCCAAGGATATGGTGAAAGAATTGACTGAGATTGTAAGAGCATTGGCACAAGCACGAGCCCAAAGTGCTTGAATGCAAAAGGAAATCATCATGCAGCTTCGACAGTTGCATGAGGAAGCCCAAAAAATGACTCATGAAAACCACCACGATCAGCGATCTGGGGGCTTGCAACAAGCTAAGAGTTCTGGCCCCTAGTCTGAAGCTCAGTATCTGATAATGAAGCAAGTCTTCCAGAGACTGAAATAGCTAGAGGAACATCTCTAGTCCTAGAACAATCAACCTTGCTATGAGGAAAGCTCACCATTCTTTGTGGAGATCGAAATGCAACCCCTTCCACAGAAACTTAAAGTGCTCGTGATCTTGCTGTATAATGGAAACAGTGATCCAATTGACCATCGGGACATGTTCAATGTCTAGATGGATCTCCAAACAACTGACCCCTTGGTTAAATGCTGTGTCTTCCCAGCAACTTTAGGAGGCATACCTCCAGCATGGTTCAGAAGTCTTCTACTTGCAGTGTCAATAGCTGGGAAGAATGACAAAAGAAATTCATTGACTAGTACCAGGCATTGAAGAAGTATCTCATGCCTCCCTGCTATCTTGCAATGATCTTTCAGTGTAAGAATGAATTATTAAAGGATTATATAGCAAGGTTCAGGCATGAAGCTAACTTCCCAAAGAATCCCTTGGAAGAAAGCATCCCAATAGCAATCTCAGCAGGACTCTGCAAGGATAGAAAGATATACAAAAGCCTTTACAAGTCCTCGGCTCAAGATCTCACTGAATTCTATGAGGAAGTTACTAAGCAAATAAGATGGGAGGAAACCTTCGGCACAAAGGAGCCTAGGTATAAGGGTGAAATGGTCGTCGCTCCTCAAGGAAAAAAGAGGAGTGAAGAGAATTAGAATAATGGCCCCAACAACCAGCCCGCAAAAAGGGCAAAGAGCACAGACCCTAACATCAAGGCCGCTATGAAAGCTATAGCATTTTGTCTGATATGCAAGACAAGATTTTTGCCGCAGAATGAGATAGGAAAAATTTTGGGAAACCTAAGTCCCTCTTGACTCCTAGCAAATTTAGGAGCAAAAAAGATAAATTTTGTGCCTATCACAATGAGATTGGGCATAATATTTCGGACTGTTGGGCACTAAAGGATGCCATAGAAGACCTCATTAGAAGAGGCCGATTGCAAGATTATATGGTGAGGCTGTCAGAATGGCAAGCTCAACAAACTTAACAAATCATTGATCAGGAGTAAGAGCCATCCATCAGAACCATATTCTGATCCTGTAATATTATATCAAAGTAAATGAAAATATTCCAAACATTTTTCTGATTCCCAGTAGAATGTTACCTAAAAAAGAAAGCTATTCTATGTTAATCCAACAATAAGCCAAGAGCTTGCTGAGGTGCAGAGGCACTATTAAACACTCAGAATCTAGTAATGAGCCAAGAACTCGCTGAGGTGCGGAGGCACTATTAAACACTCAGAATCCAATAATAAGCCAAGAGCTCGCTGAGGTACGGAGGCACTACTAATCACTCAAAATCCGCCATAGAGCTATGAGCTCATCAAGACGCAAAGACATTTGAACAAACCTAGTTACCTGCCTACCAAAGCAACCAAATTGTTGTGGCATAGGCAATAAAATGCAGCTCTCATGCAACAAAATGGTCATAGCTCGCATGCAATCTCTCTTTTTTGAAGCATAGCTAGCATGTAACCTGTTAAAGTGTCATTTATTGATTAAAAAGGCACCTAGATGCCAAGATTTATTGATTGAATATGACCAATTGGTCATCTGAACATCTTATTCAACTATTCTTTATAGAAGAAATACATTCTAAGGTTGTGAGGCAATGATGAAAGCTCATTCATTAAAAGGCCTCATCTAATAAAGTAAATTTACATCAAAAGGAAGAAAATACAGAGGCAAAAGCATAAAGTCTACAGTTATGACTTTTGCGAGAAAAAAGAAAGCTAGCTACCAGGAGGCAAACTCCCACTGGCAAGAAGACTAGCAAGCCTGATTGCTCCTGCTTATATCCTTCCTCAGCCAGTAGATCTTCCTGACCCAGGTCTAGAGCAATTCAAAAGAGCGTTAGGAGTCTAGCTGGCAAGGCTGGAAATCATGGCAAAGACATGAAGAAATAATCCAAGATTTGCACAAGATCTCCCCTGTGGCCAGCACAAAGAACTATCTATGGGAACCCCCTGCAGTAGGCCATGCATGCCTCAATGCTTCATCAAAAGCCAACAAGTGGAGGTATTTGGGGCCTTAACTAGTACATCCATCCAGTCATGAAGAAGCAAGAAGAGCTTTTCTGGCCTTATAAACTAATTTCAGTTTAATGAATGACTCGATAGACAAAAAATCGTGCTTGATCAAACAGTCTAAAGAAAGTTAAATTGCCACACCAATGGCTAGAAAGTGAAATTAGAAAAAGAAGTATGGCTAAAGCCAGATGAAATGAAAGATTGAAAGTTTGAAGTGACAACATGATAGCCTGAGATTTCTGACAGTACAAAAAATGTGAATAAAAGCCTTAACAAAAATTGTAACTCCCAGTCCGCAAAGCAAACCGAAAGTTAGGGGGCTTATATTGTGGGTAAAAATTGATCTTGCAAAATAGACTGAAGGCTCAGCAAAGGCTAAGTCCAAGGCAAGAGACATCTAGCTCACTGAGGACAAGGACACTAAATCCTGACTCACGTGCTCGACAACCGTTCCTGTGCAAGCTCACCTCGCTACAGGCAAGCCCCTCATCGTTAAGCCAAAGAACACAACGTTCATGAGGATATAAGCTCATAGGAGGGAATGCCACCTGGGCAGGAGGCTCAACAAGATAGAGTTCCAAATAAGTTCATGTCAAACCTCAATTCTAGTAGACAGGAGGGGCTTACCCTATAGAAAGTAACCTATAGTAGTCAGATTGCAAGTGATTATATTGTCTTGTACTTTTAATACTTGATGTAATAGAATTACAACTTATAATCATTACATGTAACTTATCTTCCTTTATAAAAAGAGGGAGGAGAAGCCCTATAAGGAAAGCAAAAATAAGTCAAGTTAATACTCTGTAAAATTTTTCCTAGATCAATACAAAACTACCATGGATGTAGGGACCGGTGCCATCCAGTTTTGGCTGAACCATGTTAAAATATAGCATTCCATCACAGTGCTTCCTCCTCACCATCTTCTTTCCTCTTCATTTCTTATTTTTGTTCACCAAAGAGTAGTTTGGGGTTCCAGAACCACTTAGTTGGCCCGAATTTGGCATGAAACTAGATTCTACCATCAACAATTCTAAATTTATTATTCTTTGTTATGTCAAGCTTAATATCAAAAGCTATTATTCTAGATTTTCTTTTGAAGATCTAATTTTTCTTCTCTTTTACTGAGCACCAATATCTTTTTGATATGCCAAAAAGAGAAGAAAGATGAGATTTTCAAAAACACAAATTTTTGGAAAAAGATAAGATTTTCAAAGAAAGATAATTTTTTTTATGAAGATAAGATGAGTAATAATAAGGAATATAATTTTTTTCTCATCTAAAATTGATTTTTTTGAGAAACTTTGAATCTCATCTAAATTATTTGTCATAATCAAAAAAAAGGAGATTGTTAGCTTAGGAAATCCTAGCTAAACATTTTCTTTAGTTTTGATGATTGAAAAACAATTTTAGAAAAACATTTTTAGTCAATATCATAACCTAACTATATGCTAAAGTATTTATCTATTTTGCGGGACTCAAAGTTGATCAAAGCTTGCCCAAAGAACAACATTAGTTCTAAGTTTTTATTTGATTTAATAGGATCTTTTGTAAATGAAATCTTATTCAAATTGCTTGATTATGTTTTCTAAAAGAACTTACAATGAGGTAAAATAAATCATTTAAAATGAGTTTTAAATCAAAAGTTTTGAAACAAACTTTTTACATGTTCTTTCACAAGTTAAACTTTTATAAAAACTATTTTTTACTGTGTGAATCGATTCATGAATCAATTCATCATTGGAAAACTTGTGAAATGGACAAGAATTGATTCACCAATCTATTCATGAAGTAAACTTTTCTTATCAAAGGTTTGGAATTTTCCTAAATCGATTCAACACCTATTTTGAAAATACTATGATTCAATTTATCAATCGATTTAGTGATAAATTTCTTCACATTCTTAATCAATTTATAAATCGATTAGTTAGTTACAAGTTTGTTATAACCACTACAAATCAATTCAAGCATTGAAAATTAGTTATTTTTAAATGTTGTTATCTTAACTATAAATAGACCAAACCTTACCTTATTTCAATGATTCAATCAATCCTTAAGCAATCTAAAGAAGATTTCTGTCTAGCTAATTGAGATTTACATCTCAATTTATAGTATGGTATCTCTTAACTCTATCTTGGTTATTTCTTTAGATTTCTAGGTTTTAGGAATCAGGATGCAATGGAAAGATTAACAAGGAAGAGGTTAATCTTCCATTTGCATCCTTCTAAAATTGTGAGGTTGATTGCAATTAGTAGGAGGTGCATTGAATTCTTGTTAATCTTTATAGCTGTGAGGTTAATCACAGTTAGGTGGAGATATAGAATTTTGTATCATTGGTCTTGCAAGAGCCCAAGAAAATTCTTGTTGTAAAACTGGATTATAGGAGCCTTGTTAAATTCCTATGTGTAGTTAATAAATTGATCATCCAGTTGAAGATTGATCATTAGTGGAGTAGACTTGAATTATGGTTTCAATTCAAGTTGAAACACTTTAAAATTTCTATGTCTTAATCTTTTCATTACTACTTTTATACTATTGCACATTTTCTATATCTATACCAAATCTGAAATTTGGTTTTTCTGCTATTTTAGTCAGTAAACATTTTAATTGTTAACCATATAATTTGATGCAATTCTTGTCGATTGAAAAGTCTTCTACTATGCATTTACTTGAGAATTAAAATTAACAATTACATTTCAATTGACTTAGTTGTTAAATTCATTTTGATAAACAAAAGAGTATAAAATTTTTCAATACAAATAAGGGCAAGATCATTCATATTTTTTATTATTTTGGGACAATAGTACGCAGTTAATCTTGGGTCCAGATTTATTAGTAAAGATAGTCAAATTTCCTTTAGAGGTAGATGCTTTAGGTAACCAAATTAATTTCTCATTTGGTCTTAAAACAAAAGCTCCACTTCTATATGGACAATATCTAATATGATGTCCTCTTTGAATAAAATAGAAGCAATTTATATAACAAAAGTTCCTTTTTGTCTTTTACTGTTGATATTCTAATCCTTTTTTATTTTGAAAATCCTTTGGATTCTGTAACATGTTGTTGAGTCTCATCTTACTATTAGTAAACCCTTGTAAAGCATCAGTCAATGTATTTATTTCAGATATATAGATTTCACATTGATCACAAATTTTACTTTCACTCAACAATTTTTCAATTGAGAGATTTAAGTCGCTATTCTCTTTTTCAATTTGTTTAATTTTCTTAAGCAAGCTTTCATTTTCAATTTTTTCATGCTTTAACTCTTTCTTAGCTTCTATCAATGATTCATAAAGTTCTTTGTATAGGTCATCAATCTCATCATCGTTAGAGCTAAAAAAAAAAGATTGATTTTCATATGCCTCAATGTCTTCATCTTCTTGAGCCATGAGGTAAAGCAGTGTTTCTTCCTCTATTTCTTCTTCATCTTATCTAGAATCAACTTCCTCATCTCCTCAAATAGCTAAGTTAGCTTTCTTGAAGGATAACTTCCTTTTCTTCTTTTCATTTTCCAGCTGTCTCTTTAGATACACAAGGTAGTCTAGTTTGAAATGCCCAGGCTTCTTATATTCAAAGCATGTTGAGGTATAAGAGGAATTTTCTTGTTCATTCTTATTTTGTTTTCTCCTTTATGGAGCAACTTTTCTCTTTTCTTTGTTTCTCTTTCCCTTGAGTAGTCCTTGTAGTTTATTGCTTAATAGGGCCATGTCATCATCTTCATCTGCACCTTTATCACTATCTAACTCATCTTCTTTATCATCAAAAGTGTTTGAACCTTTTAGTGCCAAGGTTCTCCTCTTTTTATCATTACCATTCTTTTTGTATCTTTTTAGCTCAATCTTATGTTCTTCTGAGTTTCCATAGAGCTCTTGAATGGTTGGCATTCCATTTTAAGTGATTCATTAATAGCTATAACTTTAGGTTGTCATTCCTCAGTTAGTGACCTTAATATCTTGTGCACAAGATCTGCATTATCAAAAGTTCTACCAAGAAGCATAAGATGGTTAGTAATAGCAATAAATCTTTGAATAAGATCCTTCATGGATTCTCCTTCTTCCATTTTAAACATCTTATATTAGGAAACCAAGACATGAACCTTAAAGGCTTTGACTTGTATTGTTCCAATGTGAGCTACTTCTAATGTGTCCCATATTTCTTTGGTTGTGGCACAATTGGATATTCTTTCATATTCATTTGGATAAAGAGAATTAGAAATGATCAACTTGACTTTGGAGGATAGGAGATGTCTTTTTCTTTCCTCCTTAGTCCAAAGAGATTTGGATATTGATTGTGCAATCCTATTAATTAAAGTTTTTGGTGGATCATATCCATCCTCAACTATCTTCCACATATTTACATCAATGGCTTCAATAAAATCTTTGATTTTTTGCTTCCAATAAGTGTAATGCTATCCATTAAAGCCATGAGGTCTATTTAAAGGTGGACATTCAGGCAAAAGAATAAAATAAAAATTTATGATCCTCTTGCAATTAAAAGAGTATCATGAGCCAAAGCTCTGATACCAATTGTTGCTCCCTTGCAAATTGATCCTTGATCTAGATTCTAGTTTGTATTCAGTAGAAGTCTTTAAAATTTCTTTTGGAATTCAAAAGAATATTATCAGAGTTTGTTTTAATAGATGGAATTACTTCAATTGGAAAGCAAGTATCAATATCACTAATTTAAGAGTAATTTAGATTGCAGAAATAGATTATCAAATAGAATATATGTAGAAGAAAAATGAATGTAGTACAAGTAAAGAACACAAAATTTTTAAAGTGATTCCACTTCAATCAAAACTACAACTGAAGTGTACGTCCACTCTGACCAAATCCTCAACTGGATGGTCCTTTTTATTACCTAAACACAGGATTTTATAGGGCTCTTTCGAACTAGTTTACATAAGAATTAGCCGAGCTCTTACGAACTAGTTTAGATAAAAAATACTTTACACCTTCTACTAACTATGACTCACAATTAAAGAAGATGCAAAGGGAAGATCAACCTCTCCCATTGCATCTTAGATTTCAAAACCCTAGAAATCTAAAAATTAAAACAAGAATTAAGGATAGAAATACAATACTCTAATTGAGATGTAAATCTCAATTATCTATTACGTGTTCTTCTTCAAATTGATCCAAGAATCATTTTGTTTGATGAAATTAGATGACGTAGTTATAAATCTACTTTAGCTTTGTTTTCTCTTAACTTTTTGCAATTGTTCTTGTGTTTGAAATGAGGCTTGGTTCTATTTATAATGTGGTAATTGACATTTCAAAAATAACTAAATTTCAAACCGTGAATCAATTCAAGAATCAATTTGTGAATCAATTAGTCTATGATTATCATCAAGAACTTCATGACTGAATCGATATATGAATCAATTCACACTATAATGTAAAGAAGTTATGAATTGATTACCTAATTGGTTCATAAAATTTTCTAACCTTTAGTCAAAACAAATTTTCAAAACAAGTCTTCATGCATTGATTTTTTAATTGATTCAAGTTCACAAGATTTTTATTATCAATCGATTACTTAATTGATTGAGAAAAGGCTGTTAACTTTTGGTGAAAACAATTTTCAAACGCAATTCTTCGTGAATTGATTTATGAATCAATTCAAGTTCATTTTCCAAGATTTGCAGTAGAAATCGATTCATGAATCAATTCACACAATGAAAAATAGTTTTTATAAAAATTGAACTTGTGAAAGAGTATTTGAAAACTTTATTAGAACACTTTTAATCACAGCTTATTTCAAATGAATTACTTCTACCTTAATTAGTTTAAGAAACTTGTTTGGATCAACTAAATTAGATGACACTTACAAAAGATCCTAATAAAAATAACAAAATTAATATATCTAATATGGATCTCTTGAATAGACTTTGGCCAACTTTGAGCCTATAATCAGTCAACAAACATTAAGCTCATAAATAGATTGTAATATTGATTAAAATTATTTTTTAACATCAAAACTGAAGAGAGTATGATAGCAAGGCTAATAGGGGTATCTTCGGGCTCTGAAAACATGGAGAAAAATAAAGTGAGTTTTATAGAAACTCATTGAGCAGATAATCCCATAGGAAATCAAAACTTAGTTTATAATTCATGTTCATAAATCCTATAGTAAAACATATGTTTGTAAAAATAATCTTTCTAGTTCAAAAATCACAAGTCAAAATATTATTCAGGGCTTCATTTCATCAAAAAATCCAAATTGCAAAATAAAATATTCAACAAAAATAAAGTAACAATAGAGTACGATATTGCGAAAAATACCCTTCATGAGATAAACATTAATGAAATTTATTAAAACTTAGTCAAAGTAAATTTGCCAACATCCAATTAACAAATATTCTAGGTTTTGTTTTTCTCAAATACCATTGGGATCCAAAGGACAATTCCTAAAGGTAACTAACCTAACAAATATCTTTATAATCCACCAAACACACCAATTAGACATTCTAATATTCAGATATTCAAATATTCAGATATTTAGATATTTTCCTTCTCATTCCCCTAATAGATATTCTAATCACAAGTTTACTTAAGAGTTTCCAATGGATCCAGGATTTCAAAACAATTAATCAATCAAAAAATATTATGCTACCAGGTTTATCAAAAAATAATGAACATTTCTATTCAGATCATGATAACAAAAATTAGGAAATACTGTCAATCATTCCAGGTAGCATAAACTTTAGAAATGTCAGAAATGCCATATCACAATATTATGATATCATCGCTTATATAAATAGTAATCATTATAAAACATAGAAATATACTAAATCATTTTCATATTGATACATCATATGGTAAAATGAAACCACTAGTTCCAATAACAAAAATCAAAACTATTGATGTCAGTTTTTGGTCATGCTTCAAAATCCGGCCAACGGGGGGGATTCCTACAGGATCTCTGGCCTACAGCCGATTCAAATAGAACAGAGCAACAAAATAGATAGAAGATGAAAGGAAGAGTAGGGAAGAAGGAGGCACCAGTTTAACATAGTTCGGCCAAATCCAGATAGCGCTGGACGCAACGTCCATGGTAGTGTGTTATTAAGATAGTCTTTTTTCAATGTATTATCTCCGTTTTTATAGAGATTTGGCCTCTCTCCCTCTTCTAACAATGCAACCCTATTTATAGAGGAAGGAGGAGTTACATTCATTAATTACAAGCTACAGTTGTGTCACATCAAGATATAAGTTGAAAAGATACTAAAAGACTACAACTCGGCTATTACAGAATGTAGGCTGCGGGTTGGGTCCCCTTGGTCGGTTGTAGACTTGCGCCTGTCTGCACCTATCGCCTAGCACTGTTTTACCACTCGAGGTGCTTGGCACCCCGAGTGGAGATTCCTGGCTTGGGGTTGTCATGGGAACCACTGTAGTGGGGTCAGTGCTACTATAGTGAGGTAGTCAGATATTTGATGAGCTGGTCTTGTGATCACCTCGCTGCATCGCTATCTTGCGACGAGCAAGGCGAAGCTTGCTTTACGAGATGATATCGGGACAACTTCGCCATGCCGCTTTCTGATAGAGGGCGAAGCGAAGCTTACTGGGTGCCTTTGGTGAGGTAAAGGGCTCGACCTTCGTCATGCTCGATGGGGCCCGTTCTCTTGGAACCATTCCTGAGCTACTCGAGGGCCTGTTCAGGATTGAACTTCTCATACAACATCAGCCCCCTAACTCATAGCTCACTCTATGGGTTGGGAGTTAAAACTTTTCAATTTTTGAACCGTTAGTCTTTTCCCGAGACTGTCATTTTATTTACACTAGGCCACATCCCCTGTGGCACGTGTCTGGAGGCCATTGTTGTGTCAACTTAACCCTTTCTGAGGCCATTAACGATGACGATTGGGAGAATGGTTCCAAATTCTTTGACAGAGACATCCCTGGCTCTATATAAGGCAGACACAATCCTTTTTTGCTCCTGCATTCAAACCATTGAATTTCCCGATAAACTTCTCTTGTTTTCAATACTTTGGCCTTCCTCAAAGGCGTGTATGGTCTGCTGCATATGTAACTCAAAAGACTAGTCTTCCCCAATAACATGGAAGGATCTCGCATGGATCCCAGATTGTGTCCTCCCGGCTCCGCCGTGAGGCAATTCTTCGACCAGCCAAGCTCCTGGGGCTTCCTGGTGTGCTTTCTTGAAGAGGAGTAAGTGGTTAAAGACGAAGGGATACAACACTGTTGCTGATTGTGCAATGGAAGAAGAAAGTTGTGGTGCGTGGTCCCTAATAAACTAAGGCGCAGCTCCCCATGGTTAGCCCTTCTTCTTAGTCATAGGTTTTTCCCTTTGTATTTGGTTTAGTCTATATTTAGAGCTTTTAGATGTAATCCTGCCTTGTTGAGGTCATTTAATGAATAAAATTACTTTTCTGTAATTTTTGTTAGCTGTCATCATTTTCTTTAGCAAACGTTCTGGTTTGAACTATCTGAGCAACCTACGCTTAAGCGATCTCATGCTCAGGCCGATCATGTGGCTAAATAGATGAGTGCGCGTAAGAGCTGTGACTTAATTGAGTTCTGTGAAATTTAACAAATCTATCGCTTTGGGCGAATAACTGATTCGTCAATTCTTTATGCTTCAATGATCATGAAATCACACTAGCTTTGAGTATTTAAGAGTCCCTCCGCACCTCAACGAGCATGCAGTCGTGCTAGCACAGTGAGTGTCTTCTTAGTGCCTCTGCACCTTAGCAAGCACGCAGCCGCGCTGGCATAGCGAGTATTTTTTAGTGCCTCCGCACCTCAGCAAGCATGCAGCCACGCTGGCATAGTGAGTGTTTTTTAGTGCCTCCACACCTCAGTGGGCACGTAGCTACACTGGCATTATGAGTGTTTTTTAGTGCCTCTGCACCACAGTGGGCATGCAGTCATGCTGGCATTATGATCCTTCACAGAGTTTAGGAAAGTTGACCGCATGCGAGCTATGGGGAAAGCGAGAACTTGATAGCAAAAAGCAGGGTAAAGAAATCAGGCCAATCGAACAGATTCGAATAAATCAAAAGAAAGTACATATATGTTCACTCTCTTTAAGATGCATTATCAATGTATGATTCGAATCAAGCCCCTCGACTCTTGGCCAGCACTATGTTGAAGATGCGAGGATGGCTGCCCAGCAGACTATGCCATGTACTCCTTTAAGCGGCCCCTCTTGATCAAGTTTTCAATTGCAATCCTGAGGGCCAAGTAGTTTGAGGTCCTATGCCCGGCCTCATTATGATAGGTATAAAATTCACCCCTGTTTCTTTGCCTAAATGGAGTCTTCAAAGGTCTGGGTCCTTCAAAATTTTCCCTATCTCTCTCTGCCAAGTAAATTCTATCTTGAGAGTCTGAGAGTACGCTATACTGCTCGTGACAACCCGAATATCGGGGTTGCTTACTCTTAAGCTTTTGGAGCTTCTTGGCCGTCTGCCCAATGGAGTGATCACCTTGATCCACATCACCCCTCCTCTTGCTATGAGAGGAGTTGTCCTTCTCATACTTCTTGTCAGACCTACCCGAGCCAAAGGTCTCTTCCCATTTGACTTACTTGGCAGCTCGCTGATAGAACTCGGTGAGGTCTTTCATTGGGGACTTGTACAAAATCTTGTACAGCTTTCCAACTTTGTGGAGTCTCATAGAGATGTTGGTCAGCATGGTTTCCTCAGATAGGTTTTCCACCGAATTGGCTTTGAGCCTGAATCTAGCAATGTAGTCCTTAAGCGACTCATGCATGTGCTAAAAAACCATAGCGAGGTGACAGAGGGGTACTAGTTGTCTCTTCAGCGCTCAATATTGGCCAATGAACTTCTGTTGGCAGTCTTCCCAGCTACCAATTGAGCGGGCTAGGAGGCCTCTGAACCAAGCTTGAGATATACCTCCCAATGTGGCTGGAAACACCCAACACTTAACTAATGAGTCAATTGTCTACAAGTCCATCTGAACATTGAATGCATCTAGATGATCATACAGATCAGAGTCCCTATTATATAATGGGATCACAGGGACTCTAAGTTTGAGAGGGAGAGTCTAAGCTTTGATCTACTCAGAGAGTGGCGATCATTTCTCATAGCGAGCTCGATCTGCCGGAGTCCGGAGGCATTCCTCCAATTAAGCCATCTTCTGAAACAACTCCCCAACTAACGAATCTCGCCCCCAGAGTGTTGGTTGGATGATCATTGGGTGTTTTGGTTTCTATCATCTCGAGTATCAAGACCCAGAGTCCGCTCTTGTGAGAATGAGCTTGAGTATTGCTCTGGTTGAGATCACCTGGATGATGCATTTGCTACTATTGAGGAACATTTACAGGCATTGGGACTTCTGCCCGTCTCTGTACACCTTGTGCCAACAATATGACTGCTTTAGTTAGTTCTCCCATCATGTGCTCAAGTCTCTCTGGGCGATAGAGCCAGATCTGCGGTCCATCAACGCTATCAGTGACAGGGACTGATTGTGCTAAACTGCATGGAGGGACGCTGATAGTTGCTATGATGATAGGGGTAGTAGATGAGTCTATTGTCGAGACATGACCATCTGGAGTATGACATTATGCATTCAAAGCTCTGGTGGCTCTTCCCTTTGCCATCGCAATAGGAATGAACTAGAATAGGCAAGATCCCCACAGACGGCACCAAAATGTTAACGTCAATTTTTGGTAATGCTCTAAAATCTGACCAACTAGGGGGATTCTTATGGCATCTCTGGCCTAAAGTCGATTCGGATAGAACAGAGCAACAAAATAGACTAAAGATGAAGGGAAGAGCAGGGAAGGAGGCACCAATTTAATGTGGTTTGGCCAAATCCAGACAGCACTAGACCCTACGTCCATGGTAGTGTGTTATTAAGACAGTCTTTTTTCAGTGTATTATCTCCATTTTTATAGAGATTTGGCCTCTTTCCATCTTCTAACAATGCAACCCTATTTATAGAGGAAGGAGGAGTTACATGCATTAATTACAAGCTACAGTTGTGTTACATTAAGATATAAGTTGAAAAGACAGTAAAAGACTACAACTCAGCTATTGTAGAATGTACGCTGTGGGGCGGGTCCCCTTGGTCAGTTGTAGACTTGTGTCTATCTGCACCTATCACCTAGTGCTATTTTACCACTCGGGTGCTTGGCACCCCATGTGGAGATTCCTGCCTTAGGGTCGTCATGGGAACTGCTGTAGCAGGTTCAATGTTGCTATAGTGAGGTAGTCGGCTATTTGATGAGCTGGTCTTGTGTTCACCTCGCTGCATCGCTGACTTGCATCGAGCGAGGCAAAGCTTACTTTACAAGACGATATCGAGACAACTTCGTCGTGCCACTTTCTGACAGAGGGTGAAGCGAAGCATGCTGGGCACCTTTGGTGAGGCGAAGGGCTCGGCCTTTATCGTGCTGGGGGGGCTCTCTTGGAACCATTCCTGAGCTGCTTGAGGGTCCGTTCAGGATCAAACTTCTCATACTACAAAGAGAAAATGCATAATTTCACGATGGCAAACCATTTTCATATATACATCATACAATTAAAATATCGAGACAAGCTAACATCAAAATAATCCAATTATTCAAAAAACATAGAATTCTAAATATCAAAATTATTTTAGTTTGTAAAATGGGATTTACAAGAGTGTAGGATTATCTACTCACTTTAAGAACTCCTTAAATGACCAAATTTTCCAAAGGAATGTTCAATATTGGAAGAAAGGTCCACATAGTACTAGATTACTCAACTTGGGAATTCGAGTCACTTAACCTATTTGTGGATCTTCAGTATTAAAATCAAATCCTAGAACTTAAATTCAATTTCCTTTAATTAAGCACATCTATTTTATACATATATTAAAGTACAATATTTGAACCCATAAATTTCAAAATCAAGTAGCAAAAGCACCTACTTGGATATTTAGCTAAACCTAAAAATTTTGATGTCAATGTACTTGGTTCTTTGAAGGGAATAGTACTGAAGCAAATTAATAAAAAAATTTCAACATTCATAAACTTTGAAAGGTAAGGGTTTAATGGAAAATTTCTTGATAACTTGAAGTAGACTTAATATAAAATAAATCTTTTATTTTAGGAATACTTACCAGTAAGAGAGGAAGCTGTGGGTAGCTAAGTTTGTGTTGGATCACCCCCAACGGGCTGACTCGTGCTTGATTGAAGCACTAGAGGAAGGGGACGAAACAAGCTAATGAGCTACTACCGAGCTGGGCTAATGACGGGAGGCACCAGAGAAAAGGAAGGAAAAGGTAGAAGCACTGGAGGTGGCTAAACAGTGGAGGATTGAAGAAGAAGACTAGCTAGAGCAAGGGTAGAGAAATCCTTCAATAAAAAGAAAATCAAATCATGCACCAGAGGGAGAGGATGACTGGGGAAAGATTTAATCATAAAGGAAAATGGGGAAATTTGCATTTTAACCCTATTGACTCATCAACATCTTCAATAAAGTCCTTCTCGAAAATGGAAGAATTTCATTTCAACCACAATGAATATTTAAAAACTACACTTTGGTCCACTAGATTTATATTTTTTATTTCTTTATTTTATTTTCTTATTATTTATCCTTTAAGGTTGTTATGGGTATTTCCTGGCACCATTTAAAGTGGGATGGGAAAGACCCAGTAGCAGGTAAGCCCAAATAAGAGAAGAGCTAAGATCGTCATATTGCTAGCTTCGAGAGCGCAGAACGAGCTAAAAACCTTAGCTCGTTCTTCGCTAGCTCTGAGAGTGTAGAACGAGCTAGAAGCCCTAGCTCAGGAAGGCTAGTAGCTCGCCTAACATAATCTCATAAGATCAATCTCACTGATCAAATACTTGAAGCAGACGCCCTCTTTGAATAAGCTTGTGGGGGCTAGTCTGCAAGAAGCAGCAAACACGGGCCTACCCATAGAAAGCACTCACCAGAAGTCAACCAACAGCCTATAGAAGCCATTTTGCAATAGTTTAGGTTATCTTATACGTTTATTATTTGATGTAATAGAAATATAACATGTAAAATTACATTTGTAACCTCCTAGCCTCTATAAATAAAAGGAAGGAGCTCATTGTAAGCTAAGCTGAAAGGACTGTACCAAAACTTTGTAAAAATTCCTCCAGAAGCTGTAAAACAATACTGTAGACGTAGGGACCGGTGTTGCCTGATTTTGGCCAAACCATGTCAAAAACCTGTTAAGTTCATCTTGTTCTTTCTCTTGTATCTTCTATTTTCTACATTTGTTGACACTTGCTCAATCGGATCATAGTTTAAATCCAAAAGAACCCCTCTCATTAGTTGGATTTGGTCTGAACCAAAATCCATCATCAACAAAGGTGTTACAAACTCTTCCCCTCACAAAAAAGTTCATCCTCAAATTCTAGAAGCATAGTTATAGAGGATCAAAGAGAAGCATTGGATTATTTACTAAAACTAAGATTCCAAAGACATAAGAAGAGAAGGTTCAAACCAATAAGTCTTTCAAATCCTTTATAAATAGGTCAGCCTATTCCTTCAATTTCTCACCTCCCTTTGTGAGAGAATTGCCATTCTTTGCTTTACCATGGTACTTCATAGCCTTTTTAGTTTTTTATTTTTTTTTTGTGATAGCCCACCTGTACTATTCAGTTGTTAATACACCACTCTTGCATGATGGCCTCATGTCTTCCTTGATGTAAGCTTCAACTTTTTAAGATACATAAGCTATAGAGTCAGACTACTTAGCAGTAACATCAGATATTCCTTCCTTACTTTGAACAATTTCACCATCGTGAAACATGTTCGATGAATTGTTGCTATCTCCGTGTATTATTCTTAATTGACCTCCTGGAATTTTTGTTATAAGTGATTCTTTGTTTGGACCATATAACTCTTCAAATTCTACATCAAATGGCTCAACAAAACCCTTACCAATAAGGGGCTCAGAAGGAACACAAGGCTTGTGAATGTTTGAATCAATTTTAGAGTAATTGTGGCTTATGCCAGTGTGACAATTTAATGAGCAAGAGGTGCCTTATGGTGCTTCATTATTTTAAGGCCTATTGTAGTGTCCTAATTCTAAAGCAATATCTAAATTTTTCATGTTCACAGTGGAGAAAACAAATTTCATTTTTAGCTCACTTTCCTCTAGTGAACTCGAGACCTTTGCAACACTTGCACCAAAATAGTCTTCATTTTCCAAATCATACTTGAAATCACCATAACTATTTAGCTTTGGATAAGATTCTAGTTGAACTATATTATTAGGTCCTAAGATATTATCTTTCTCATGATATATTTCCCTATTCTCTAGTGGACTACTAAGAGGTGAATTAGACAATAGACTAGCATTTTTTTGAATTATGCATGAGCTCTTGTGTATAGCTAATTCTATATTTGTATTTTTGTAAATGATTGGCAGATTTATTTTCCTTAAAAAGGTGCTCCATTGATGATAAAGTCATGTCTATCTCACTGTAATAGGAATTTTATTATGGCAATTTGATGCCAAGATTGGTCTCATATTTGCTGACAATTAAGCGAGTAAAGGAAAATTCCCTTTAAGAATAGAATGGTCTTAATTTATGTTTTCTATTTTCATGCTTGTAGCAACTGTCTTCAAGCGAGAATCTCTACTACCCATTTTCTTTTATCAGTCCTTGAAGGACCTGATTTAATCCCTAACTCCTTTGAGTTAACCTTAAAGCCACCAAAACTAGAAATTGATTTCCTTTCAGAGTGGCTACTTACATGTACCTTACCGAAAGTTAAACTATGACCAGCTGAGCCATGTACAATCTTTCTATCTATTTTATTTTCAAATTTAAGAACTAAAGCCTTTGAGTAAGCATTTGTTCCTATTGCTTTAATATCACCATTATCAAGGCATAGATTTGTTCCCTTTCTTAATGGGATATGTTTATCAGGCTCTGAGTTAGCAATAGTATTTAGTGTTGAGAGAGGCTTGACATCATCTTTACAGGGGAAAAATAGATGTAGTTGCTAAATACAACCTTGATAGCATAGTATTATTGGGTTGACATTCAGAATCCTATTTTGGTTCTTGGTTCCCAGAACTCTTCCTTAGGAGATCAAGAACTGACTTCAAAATTTTAATCTTTTTAGGCTTTGTCGTTCTCATGCAATGATATTTCCAAAACTCAATTTCACAATTCTTACCTTATGCACACTTTCTTCTTCCATTTGATGATCATTAGTGCCATACATAGAAACATATAATTCAGTTACTAAGAGGAGCATCAGAAAACATACTTCTCAAAGCATTCAAAACATAACCTTAGACTTAGGTAGATTCATTGGTCAATAATACTGTAAGCTATCTGATGGTAGCTGTATCAAATTTATAAATCAAGTGATTTAAGGTCTATGCTACAAACTCTCCCCATTTAGGCTTCCATGCTTCAATTATTGGATATTCCATTAGTGGACTAACATAATCACACTAATTATTTCATAAAACCCAGATTAATTGAAGTGTTAATATAATTCGGTGCTATAGGGCCTATGTTATTTATATGTGTTATAGGTCCATTATCTG
>JANHAO010009808.1:0-18101 GCA_026873985.1 Saraca asoca
ATCCCTCGCTAAATAAGCAATTTAGCGAGGGAACCAATATCCCTCGCTAATAGCCCTCGCAAATATCGATTTTTCTTGTAGTGATCCCAAGAATTCTGAGAGAAGGCAAAATTCATCATAAATCATATTTGTAGGCCCATTTCGGGTGTTCTTAAACTTGATAAAATATTTGTCAATTTTGTTATTTGACTCATCAAGTTTTTTTTTCTTCCTAATTTTACTTTTTTCTTTATTTTTTTATTTTGAGAAGGATCACATTTTTCCATAAGATTTACAATAGAGAAGTTTGTAATTTGTATATTTCATAATAAAAATAAAACATTTTATTTCATGAGAATAGCTGTTTGGTAAGAAATTTTCAAAATTTTAAAATATTTTCATTTGTAGTAAGGAGAAAAATCATTACTTATCTACTAAAATGATTGTCTTATTAAAAAAAATATTTAAAGACTCAATGGCATACATCACAATATTTAATGGCTTGGAAAAAAATATTATCAATTTGTTTTGATTTCCAGACTCATTAGATTAATTTCTTTGAGAATAATATATATTTATACTAACAGGAGTAATTGAATAAAACAAATTAAATTATCTAGAGTTGTTAGAAGTTGGAAGGAAGCACCTCAAAATTTCATATATGGATATGAGAAATTGTTAATTTTAAATGTCTTTACTGATTTTTAAATTAATTTTAATAATTTATAGATACAACTATCATCCATTTTATATGATAACTGCTAATATTACGATGGTCTTTGCTCCTTCGTCTCATGTGCTCCTAATCTTCGGGTAAGATAAGGCTTTGCTATTATACCGATGGATAAGGATTATCGAACCGATGCAACAACTTGCCAGAAGTTTAGGAAAAGATCAAATAGCAAGCCTTTATCTCCTTATTTTTTGGTCAATATAACAATACAGTTAAATAAAGATTTGTAGTTAGTTCAGATAAATCCTAACAAATTGAAATTTTTGGAAGTTTCGATGATAGATCGAAAGTCTTATAAATAAGGGTGTTTGGGTCCTTAATGCTATCAACTATCCATACAGTATGAACACCATCGTCCTGAGAGATTGAGAGACATTAGAAGCTCCCGAACGTAGTGCAAAAGGAGGGAGAAGCAGCAACCAAAAATTAATGGCTAGAGGTAATAAGTTTAATCTAGCTTCTGCTATAACTCTTATTTTTGATTCTTAAGTGTTTGGAATATGTTTACATGTGGTGTCAAAGCCTATTGTACCTCTGTGTTGATGTTAAGGTTGCTGGAAATTTTTTTTGAAAATTACCCTGTTTTTGCAAATTCTAGACCTACATTTAAATTAAATTTCTCTTGAGTTTTAAGTTGAGCAATCATTAAGATTATGGATTTCCAACATTTTTGTTATTGAAATCGATAATTTGGATATTGAAATCACTGGAAATAGGCCGGGTGATATTTCGAGTTATGTTAGGTCTATTTCGAGTTAGGTTAATTTGGATAGAGGTTGAGGATGATGCAAACGACAGGTTGTTTTGTTTTTAAGTGAAATGACGTGTTGTTTACAGTGAGTTCTAGGCTACCATTTGAGGTTATAGTAGCGCTATTTTGATCGAGCCTAAAATGACATGTCATTTGTCGACCAGTCCAAAAAAAATTTATTTTTCTAAAATTTTATTTTGGGTATTTTTTTAGAAAATTTTTTCATAAATTTTATTTTTTATGAAAGATTTCATTAATATTCATATATTTTATTTATTATGAATATTATAATTTTCAAGGGAAATTAATTTAGAAAAATTACATACTTTAATTATTTATGTATAATTTGTTAATGAATTACTATAATCTAGTTCATGTTTATTAAAAATTGCCTTTATTTGCAATTTTCTTGAACTATATGTATAAAGTTGTTTAAATGTCTAATGATTCATATAATTTTAAATAATTAAAGTTTAGCCACAACACCTTTAATTATTCAAAATTATATATAAATTTATTTAGAATCACATATATCTAAGGGTATTTATTGTAATTTATTGTACTTAATATAATAAATTTTATTCCACAGGAATTTTTATTGCATTAGGTATAATTAATTAGGATAAAATATTGTTATGGACATTTTCTGAAAAGCACGGTTTGGACCGGTCAAGGTCTAATAGGAGGCACAGCTAACTAGATGGAGGCCCAGATTGGGGATCGAGGTTGCTCAGTGAGGATTCCAAGTTGTCGAACGTGAGTTGAAGACATCGAGCAATGTCGCAGCAGGGAGCGCAGCTTACTGAGAAGGCTCTCAACCCGTCAGCGAGAAGACTACCATCCTAACTATCCTCAAGGAGAACGACCGAGCAAGAATGGCGAGGTAGACCAAAGCTATCAACTCGCTCACCAACACAATACCAGGTCGCGAGGTTAGCGAGCCAGACACATGTACGAAGCCCAGTCAGCAATCCAAGGCACATGTCTCCAATTGACAGCTCAGCTTCCAAACCGACACATCAACCCTCTGGGAGTCCGACAATGATTTGCCTAGCATTAATTACCTGACGCCAAGCATTAAATGCCTGGAGCAATGGAAATAATTATTTTGTTATTTGTAAAATTATATTTGTAACCCTCCCCCTCCTATAAATAGGAAAGGGTGGTCATTGTAAAAGAGAAGGAGGAATTTGCATGTAGAAATTTTGCTGGAATACAGAGAGAGCATTGTACACTATGAGAAAGCATGTCCATTGTATCCAAAAAACAACTGATAGTTAATAATCAAAACCACCGTCGACATAGGGGCTAACTTGGCTTTAGCCGAATTATGATAAAACTTCTAGTGTTAGCTGTCTTTCTTCTCTTCCATTATTTTTCTTTTCTATTTCCTACCATATTCTACTTGCAGTTAGGGGAGATATTAAACTCAAACCTATTAACCGAATTTTGGTGTCAACATTTTGGCGCTAGAAGGAGAGCCCCTACTACACACTTTGTCTTTTCGTTCCTGATAAACTATTCAAAGTTGTTTCAAGCACAATGGTGAGAGGAAAAGCCACCAGGAGTATAGAAATCCTTACTGGCCAACCTGAAGGTTAGACATAGTAGTAGAATGTAGTAGCCCCTACGGCAGGTGCCAATGACGGCATAGCTTCCTTCATCCCGCAGTAATTCGTGGCTCTCGAAATCGATAAAGCTCAAACTTGGCAACAACGCCAAAAAGCACTTGATCGGCATTAGGAAGCACTTGAGAATACCATGAAAGAGCTGGCTGATATGGTCAGAGCGTTGACCCAGGTGCATGCTCAAGGTGCACCAAGGTAGGGTGAAGTTATTGCACCCTAGGGTGGATATCATCAGCCAGGGCCTCAGCATGAAGAACAAGCCAGGATCGAGCGTCACCGAGCTAGTTTGCTTCACTCATCCAACTCGTGGTTAAGGTTTAAAATCCATTGACTTTGGAAGGACAAGGGAGATGACCACCAAGGTGAAAGCTCACACCGAAACAAGAGCTCAAACAAAATCGACCGTGAGTAAGAGACAGACCGTGATTCATGTAGCCGCAAGCACGACAAGAGGCATAAGACCATTGACTGGCATTCTTGTAGCAAGCGAGATGAAAGGAGCCAGCGAACTTCCAGCCACCGGTCTAAGTGCTGAGACCTTATGGTTCAAGAACTGCTCCAAAGAATGAAGTGATTAGAAAAGAACTCTATGTCCCAAGGGAACTGAGAATCCTGTGAGGAGAGAACTCCACTTTCTAGTCAAATTAAGATGAAGCCCCTTCCTCGCAGATTTAAAATTCCAAAGACCCCCCTCTATAATAGGGATAGTGAAGTGATCCTACAGCCATTTGGATGCTTTCAATGTCTAGATGGACCTGTAAACTTCCAATCCACTGATAAAGTGTCGAGTTTTCCCCACCATGCTTGGAGAGGTGCCACAGATGTGGTTCAGAAGTCTCCCAGCTCATAGCATAAGGAGTTGGGAGGAATGCCAAGAGAAATTCCTTAACCAGCATAGGGCCCTAAAGAGGTAACGTGCCTCGTCTTGCCACTTAGCGATGGTCTTCTAGTGGAAAGACAAGTCACTCAAGGACTATATCACCAGGTTTTAGCATGAGGTTAGCAATGTGGAAAACCCATTGGATGAAAGTGTCCTCACAACAATCTCATCCTAACTTCGAAAAGATGTGAAACTATATGAGGACATATATAAGCCCTCCATTAAAGGCCTAGGTGAGTTCTATGAGTGAGCTGCTAAGGAGATCTGATGGGAAGAAACTTTCGATCCAAAGAAGTCAAACAGGAAGGAGGAGGCGAGTGCCTCTAATCGAGGTAAGAAGAGAAATGGAGGCGCGAGCAACAAAGGAGGCCAAAAAGGGGGCTTTGGAAGCCAAACCACAACGAAGGCCTAGAATGAATAGTTTCAACCTCGAAGTCATTACGATACATATACTATCTTGACAGATACTTCAGATAAGATCTATGTGATCGAGAGGGACAATGAAGACTTCGGCAGACCTAAGCCCCTGAGGGTCCCTATTGATAAGAGGAATCGTAACAAATTTTGTGCCTACCATAGTGAAGTTAGGCAAAACACGTCGGATTGCAAAGTGTTAAAGGACATCATTGATGACCTCACTAAGAGAGGCCGCTTAAGGGACTATGTGGTGAGATCCCTAGGGCAGTGACCCCCTAGCAGCCTGCGTCGTAGTGTCATTAAACTTGGAGCATGAGGAAGCACCCTCTGTGAGGACCACTTTACCATACATGGTGGACCTCACATCATGGGCACTTCAAACTGATCACACGTCCGCTATGTGCAAGTGGCGGGCTGTGTCCTTTTAGCGAGTCATGTGGAATGTGAAAGACTCACCAAGAAAGCCAAAATAGCTTTGGATAACATCTCCTTCTCGGAGAAAGATATGCAAGGAATTCATTATCCTCACAATGATGCGATTATCATCTAAGCAAAGATCGACAATGCTGAGGTGAAAAGAATAATGATTTATACTGGAAGCTCCATGAATGTGATGTATAAAGGATGCTTCGATCAGATGAGTGTGAGCACGAGTCAGCTAGATCCCTCACTCAAGCCCCTTTATGGTTTTACAGGAGATGGGATACTCCCGATGGGATGAATCAGACTCCCACTCACTCTAGGGAACCTCGACAAGAAAACAACTGTCATGGTGGACTTTTTAATTATAAATTGTCCCTTGGCCTACAATGTGGTGTTGGGGCAACCTGCCATGAACGATTTTGATATGGTGACATCAACCAAGACACTGACCATAAAGTTCCTAACCCTGAACAGAGTCAGATGTGTGCGAAGGGAGCAGCAGGTGGCTTGGCATTACTATGAGGACACAGTTAAACTTGGAGTCAAAGGGAAGAAAGTGAATGTGGTGTCCGGGGGAGAATCCTAGGCCATGAGCACAAAGGGAGTTAGTTACGACCTTGACCCTCGAGAGTAGATGCTGAGTGAGCCACTAGACCAGTTGAAGAGCTTGAGGACACACGAGTAAGCAAGGTGAATGAAGAAAGATCCCTTAGGTTGGGGAAATGCCTACCACCCAAAATGAAAGCATAATTGATGGGATTTCTCAAGGCAAATATGGACGTCTTTGCCTGGAACATGAAGACATGGTGGGCATCGATCCTAATGTAATGTTGCACAGACTAAATATCGATCCTCAGGTGAAACTGATTTGCTGAAAGAGAAGGCCAATGATAGCCGAATGCTATACGGCACTCAAAGAAGAGGTGGATAGGCTCTTAGTAAATAATTTCATTCGAGAAGAGCATTACCCTACTTAGGTGGCCAATCCCATCCTTGTAAAGAAAAAGAATGGGAAGTGGAGGACATGTATTGATTTTATAGACCTTAATAAGGCGTGCCCCAAAGATAGTTTCCCTTTGCTGAGGATAGACCAATTTGTAGATACGACAACGGGTCATGAACTCCTCAGCTTCATGGATGCCTATTCAGGGTACAATCAAATTCCAATGGCTACGTAGGACAAAGAGCATGTCTCATTTATTACTGATCGTGGATTATACTACTACAAGGTAATGCCTCTCAGGCTTAAAAATACAGGGGCAACCTACTAACGATTTGTAAATATAATGTTTTGAGAGCAGATTGGCAAGACCATGGAGGTATATGTTGATGACATGCTGATAAAGTCCAAATAGCTCATTGGTCACGTTTGCGACCTAGAAGAGATGTTCCAAACCCTAAAAAGGTATCAGATGAAGCTGAACCTGTACAAATGTGTGCTTGGAGCGGCCTCTGGTAAATTCCTCAATTTCATAGTCAATAATAGAGGGATCGAAGTGAACCCAGAGAAAATTAGAGCACTCCTTGATATGCATTCTCCTACTGGTCCAAAGGATGTCCAAAGCTTGAACAACCAAGTAGCCGCACTCAGTAGATTCATTTCGAAGGCAATAGACAAATGCATTCCCTTCTCTGATGTCTTTAAAAAGGCGAAGAGGTTTGAATGGACCCCAGAGTGCAAGGTCACTTTTCAAGAACTCAAGTCGTACCTCGGATGAGCACCTCTCCTGTCTAAACCAAAGGAGGGTGAGAGATTAAATGTATACTTAGGGGTATCCTAGCATGCCTTGAGCGCAGCCCTAACATAAGAAGAGGGAATAACTCAACTCCCCATTTATGATGTAAGTAAGAGACTGCTGAACGTTGAAACAAGATACTCATCCATGGAAAAGCTCGTCTACTGCCTAGTCATCACCTCGAGAAAGCTGTGACCTTACTTCCAAGCCCACAGCATCAGGGTCCTCACATAATTTCCACTGAGACAAGTCTTACAGAAGACAAATGACTTAGGATGGCTGCTCAAATAGGCAATGGAGCTCACCCAGTTTGGCATTGAATATAAGCCCAGATTAGCCATCAAGGGACAAGCGCTGGCCGACTTCATTGCTGAATTCACAGGGTCCGTGCAAGAGGAGGCAGAGATTCCTGAGACCTTGTGGTGGGAATTATACATCGACGGGTCATCAAGTGACCAAAAGGCCAGAGCAAGAATGCTTCTTGTTAGTTCAGAAGAACACAAAGTCTTCTACACTCTAAGGTTCGGCTTTCAAGCCATTAACAATGAAGCTGAATACGAGGCCTTGTTGGTGGATTTGCAATTGGCTAGAGAGGTGCGAGCTAAAAGATTAAAGATTTTAAGCGACTCACAACTCATCATCTATCAGGTGAAAGGTGAATACTAAGCTCAAGGGCCGAAGATGATGAGCTATCTCTAAAAGGTCCAAGAATTGTTAATTTTCTTCTAGCAACATGAGATCAATCAGATTCCGCGAGCCCAAAATTTGCATGTTGATGCTTTGGCTTGTCTATCCACCATTAAAGATCTCGATCTTATAGGAACGATCCCAATAGAGCTTTTTCCATCCCCAAGTATTGAGCAACAAGATGTCGTGATGGTGATTGCCAAAGCACCTAACTCTTGAATGAATCCAATCCTGGACTACTTGCAAAATGAAAAATTACCAGAAGATAAACTTAAAGCACGATATCTACGAGCTCAAGTAGGCAGATATTGCATCTATGATGACATACTTTACAAGAGAGGATTCACAATCTCACTTCTGAGATGCATAGATGGCGAGGACCGCGACACAGTCCTAGAGGACATTCATGCAGGTCATTGCGGAAACCATGCTAGGGGGCTATCTTTAGCACAAAAAGCTCTTTGACAGGGGTTCTACTGGCCAACAATGAAGCAAGATGCTATAGACCTTGTAAAGAGGTGTGATAAGTGCCAAAAGTTCACAAAGGTACCACTAGCTCTACCAGCCTACCTGAAGCAAATGACTAGTCCTTGGCCATTCACAATCTGTGGAATAGACTTGATCAGACCCTTTCCTAAGGCTCGAGGAAACTGCAAATATGCAATAATAGCCGTGGACTACTTCACCAAGCGGGCAGAGGTGAAGGAACTTGCTGAAATCTCATCTTCCAAGGTTGAAAGGTTTGTGTGGAACAACATTATTTGTAGGCTCAGAGTCCCTTAGTAGATCATAATCGATAACGGGACTCAGTTTACTAGTGAGCAGTTCGTCAAGTTCTGTGACGACCTCAAATCACTAAAAGCTTCATAGCCGTAAACCATCCGCGAGCCAATGAATAAGTAGAAGCCATCAACAAGATCATCAAGAGGATCTTGAAAACCAAGTTAGAAGCTAAAAAGGGAGCTTGAGCAAATGAATTGCAGGCAGTGCTATGGGCGTACAGGACCATGCCTTATAGCTCCACAGGGGCAACCCCCTTTTTAATGGTATACGGATGCGAGGTAATGATCTTAGCAGAACTTGAGATCATGACACAGTGAAGAGTTACTTTCAACTCGGAAGACCATGATCAACTGCTCGCTATAAACCTGCATCTTGTGGAAGAAGCGAGAGAAAGAGTTAGCCTCAAGATTGCTAACTATCATGATGCATTATGGGGTATTATGATCACAAAGTGCAAGCTCAAAAATTCAAACCTGGCAGCCTTGTCCTCGTCTTGTGTCTCATTCTTCCTGGAGCCTACATACCCAGCGAGGGGACCTTGGGACTAAACTGGGAGGGTCCATACCTTATCAAGAGGATCATGAGCGATGGAACCTACCATTTGGCAAACATGAATGGAGTGCAGTTCCCCCGAGCTTGGAATGCCGAGCAGCTCCATCGTTATTATCAATAAGTGTCTCGACATGTAAGAGTTGGTTTGTTATAAATGTGTATATAATTCTTTAAATTCTTTATGGAATAAGATTCAAAAAAGATTCTATGTAAAGTGGCATGTTATGCAATATAGTAACAGTTGATATAGATGTTTAATTCTTGCCTTAATATAAACAAGCAAATAATTTCACATATTCAAGTATGAAAGTAATGAAGAGAGATACATTTAGCTTTCATCACAACAAAGTCATTCCATACAAATTGCCCTCAAGTCTATTACAAATCTCAGAAAAGAAAATCGAAGTTACAAAGTCTATATCCTAAGAGGCTGGAGCCTCAGGAGCTAAGTCTTCATTAAGTTGAGGGTTAGAAGTTGGAGCATCAAGAACACCAGTTGTTGGAGTAGCATCAGTGACCCGTAAGCAGCCTTCCCCTTGAACAATGACCTCAGTAGAATAGGCTTCAACTTTGGCGCTCTATCCCTTCACTAAAGAGCTAGCCTTGTCAGCTCTCCTTTTGTAGTGGTCCATGGCCTCTAGAGCTTGAGGGCCAAAGAAAAAGAAGTCTAGCTTAGGATGTTTCTCCCATAAAGTATAGAAGAAAGCAACATAAGTCTTGGTCCTCGTTTCCCTAGTTGTTTCTACCACTAGCGAAGACATCTCTACTTTGATCTTAGCTGCTTCCTCCTTAGCGAGCTCAAGTTCTCTCTTTAGTGCCCTTAACTCCTCGGTAGCAACCTCGACCCACTGCTCCACGGATCTCACCTTCTCCTCAGCAGTGTTGGCCACTTTAATCACTAATCATGCCTACGACTCATCTAGCTCTATCATAGCCTTATTTAGATCATTAGTTGCAAGGCCAAGATTTATCACAGTGACCCCGTGACGCTCTACCTCATGAGACAGAGTGGCTTCCATTTCTTTGACCTTCTCTTTTAACTCCAGTACCTCAGCTATTAAGACCACCAACTTGTCCATGAGAGCAGACTTCTCATCATCTTGGCCTCAGAGTGTTTCTTCAATCTTCATCAGCATCAACAAGCTTTGGAAGAACAAGTAGCAAGGTTAGACTTCAAGACAAACAAAGCAATCAAGGTGAGAAACAATACTTACCACCAAACTGTGATGGGCTGCATATCCTACCAGCCTCTTGATAGTGAATTTTTCAGCCTCCAACACCCCGACCCGATGGCCATATCCTAAGATCATGCCCATGTTCTCAATAAAGGTCTGAGCATACCCTTTTGTCTTGGAGCTGGGCCCGACAAATGGTATCGCAGTCTCAACCTCTGATGTTGCACGCTTACAAGAGGTCACCTTCTTCTTCCCTTTATCAACCTTCCGTTTCCTAGGAGGAGGATCGAAAGGGGTAGTGACGTCAGTTGTGGCCACTTCTTCAGGTCGTGGCGTTAGGGCCGATTCTTATGAGGGGATCACGATAGAGGTTGTTGGTTAGTCTATGATAGCTGGGGTCGCATCGATCTCGGGGGGTGGGCTGGTCTGTAACGACTGGAGTTGAATCGATCTTATGGGCTGGAGGGGCCTCTTCCTCATTATCTGAAGGTGGCATCCTCAGAATAAGCTCTATAATTTTGTTGTAATCGTCAAAGTTAACAAGCCTGACCTCTACCACTCGATGAATTCCTATCTCCCTTATAAGCTTGGTGTCCTTAGCAGGAGTGAACTTGTATTAACAGAGGAGACTTTTGTCAAACTTGAAGTCGTTCTCGAGATTATTGGACATCCAGACTTGTCCAAGACCTCCAACTCCTTAGCCCCTAGTGTTGGCCTTTTACTGATCCCATCTGTAAAATCAAGCAAAGGTTAAAATTGAGAGCAAATATCAAAGACCCACTAAACTCACTCGCTCCTAGTCTTCCTACTTGGAATGAGAACAAAATCAAAATTTCTAAGGTAGCGCAACGAGGGGCATGAAATGTAGAACTAGTGAGACTTGTAACGCCCCACATTGGACTTTCCCTTGGCATCCTCTTTTGGTAAGATGTTCTTATATAGTGTCTATCGAGCTGAGAGGTAGTAAAGCCCGTCCTTTAAGTTCGTGCATCTAAGGTCGTACAGGTAGCACAGAGTTTTGGGTGATGGTGGTGGGAGGTCGTTGCCTAAATGGATTAGGGCTAGCTAGATGAGTGAGGTATAGGAGTTTGGTGTGAGTTGGAATGGGCTAAGTTTTATTTTATTTAAGAAGTTGATAATGAAGGGTTGCATTGGAAATCTTAGTCCTACTATGAGATACGGGAGGTCGATAGTGACGAAACCCGACGGAGGATGGGGAGCATAATAGTTTGCGCGCGAGAATCATGGCGCTACAGTCTTTAGGGATTTGACACATTCAGATTGCATATTGAATGTCACAGAAGCGCATGGTTGATGTATGCAACTTGTATACATGACGGTCAGGGTGTTAGCTCACAGTAGTCCCTCGATCCTCGATGTGTTCTGGATGGGCACTGAAGTCCATAGCGACCTCCTTCCCACTTGAGGTCGCTTCATCAATACATCACACAACTCTTGCACTCTGGGGAGAATCTGGTTTGTCATCCTTGTTCCTAATTAGATGACGATGACGTGCATGACTTACTCTTATCTACATAAAGAAAAAAGGATGGTCAGGTCACTGAGAGCGAACCGTACCAAAAACCAAGACTAATGACCCCCTTACATTGCAGGCCATGCATACCCTAAGTCATTGCATCGATAGCCCAAACTCTGATGAATGAAGGGGACACTCTGGCCTAATTGCAGAATCCCAAAAGACTAAAATGAACGTCCAAAATCCTAAAATCTACTAGTAGTGTAACTATTCTGATCCAAGCAAAACAAAACATCTAAACCAGCTCTACCTATTAACATTATTGTCTTTTAACCAGTCACAATCAAGTCCCCTACTCCCTACAAAAGAGGAAAATGTAGAAAAATGCAAGGTTAGAGTAGACGTACTGTGATTTATGAAGGTAGAAGGTTTGGAAGGTCGGGTAACAACCAAACAAGCAGATTGGAACCGACAAAAATCAATAGTGGAAGAGCTCTCACAGCAACCTAGAAATCAAACGAGCAGAGGAAATTGGAACTCTGAAAGTTTTCGAATGATAATTGAAAGGGAGAGAGAAGGCCCTTTTAGTTTATAAAGGGATGCGATCCCAATGTCAAATCAAAGGGTTTGTCAATTTCCCACAATCCAACGACTCGAAGGAGGACAGCGGTCAGCTCATGATGACGCGACGCTGCGTATCAAAATTAAGAGTAATTATTACCAGCCATCATTGAAAATCGAAGAGTCACACATGAGATGAATGATAGTACCAAATGACTCATTGGGGTTGTAGGTCGCGTAACACCGGACCATAATGATGTTTCAAGACCTCGCGTCCAAGAAGTGCTCCACCATAAAAATCTTTCGCAAGCCACATCCAAGAAGTGCTTTATGCACAAAAATCTTACGCGGGCAATTTCAAGACCTCACGTCCAAGAAATGCTAGCCATGCACAAAAATCTTGCGTGAGCTGCATCCAAGAAGTACTTTATGCACAAAACTCTTTCACAAGCAGTTTTAAGACCTCGTGTTCAAGAAGTGCCCTACGCATAAAAATCTTACGTGAGTCGCATCCAAGAAGTGCTTTATGCACAAAACTCTTGCGTAGGCAGTTTCAGGACCTCGTGTCCAAGAAGTGCTCCATGCACAAAAATCTTGTGCAAGTCGTGTCTAAGAAGTGCTTTATGCACAAAAATCTTGCTTGGGTAGTTTCAAGACTTAGTGTCCGAGAAGTGCTAGTCATGTACAAAAATCTTGCACAAGCCGTGTCCAAGAAGTGCTCCTCACACAAAAATTTTGTGTGGACAATTTCAAGACCTCACATCCAAGAAATGTTCCACACATAAAAATCGTGTGTGGGTAATTTTGAGATCTCACATCTAAGAAGTACTCCACGAACAAAAATCTTGCGTGAGCCACGTCCAAGAAGTACTTTATGCATAAAACTCTTGTGCGGGCAGTTTCATGACCTCACGTCTAAGAGGTGCTCTACGCACAAAAATCTTGCGTGAGCCGCGTCCAAGAAGTTCTTTATGCACAAAAATCTTATGCAGACAGTTTCAAGACGTCATGTCCGAGAAGTGCTCCACGCACAAAAATCTTGCACAGGTAATTCTGAGACTTCGCATCCAAGAAGTGCCACGAGCACTAAACTTTTGTGTGAACTGATATGTTTGCACAACCTACATGGAAACTTGGGTCTCGTGATGACAATGATGCTCAAATGCCCTACTACTCAAACATGGCCTCAAAATCACTCTAATGTTTGTGCTTTTTGTAGATTAAAGCAAGCCAACACGACCAACTGGTCTTGCATGCGGCATATATCCTTTAAGTTGAAACCTATTTGCTTAAGCCTATTGATAAAAATTTTACTTTTAATAACTGGGGTTGATTAACCCATTAAACACTCCCTATAACGATTATCAAGTCGTGATTTTGTAGGAGTGAGTCATGATGCCGTCGGCAACCAATTAGATCGTCAATATAATGAGCTTCTAAAGGAAAAAGATATGAGCGTAATGCTTGAAGTTTTATTAAAAGACCTTATTCAATGAGGTAGATTTACATCAGAAGACCTAACATACAAGAATATAGCAAAAGCCTAAAGTTACTAATTCAGTAAGAAGAGGGAGAACTGGCCTCCAAGAAACAAACTCCCATCAGATGAAACACCCACCAACACAGCTGCTCCTACTTATAACCTTTCTTAGCCAACAGTTCCTTTCCTGACTCAAACCCAAAGTAATACAAAAAGGAGTCAGGAATCTAGTTAGCAACGCTGAACTTCACGAAAAAGCCATGAAGAAATAATCCAAGATCTATACAAGACTTCGCAGGAGCCAACAAGAGAAGTTATCAAGGGAAGCCATGTGCAACGGGCCATTTACACCCCCAAAACCTTTGCAAAGGATCATACACACCCCGAAAAGCTTCACCGGAAGCCAAATTGCTGAAAGCATAAAGGGCTTAACTAAAGCATCCATCAAGTAATCTCATAAAGAAGCAAGGGGAGCTTTATAGGCCTTATAAACCAATCCAGGTTCATCAAATGACCCAAAGGATATTTGGTTGTTCTAGATCAGACGGTCTAAAAAAAATGAGATCACCACGTTAATGGCTGAAAACTATACACTGTGAGAAGTATGGTCTAAAGTGAGGGAAATGAAAGCCTGAAAGATAAAAAAGACAACATGATAATCTGAATATGAAGACTTATTCATCCTGTAGATTGCATTCGAATACTTTGACTATCAATGGCAAATCCCAACTCGCAAAGTGAGCTAAGAGTTGGGGGGCTTATGTTATGAGCATTTTTTGGAAAGCACGGTTTGGGCCAGCTAAGGTCTAATAGAAGGTACAACTGACCAAATGGAGGCCCTGATTCGGGATCAAGGTTGCTCAGCGAGGATTCCCAGTCGTTAGGCGTGAGTCGAAGACATCGAGCAATGTCGAAGCAGAGAACACAACTCATTGAGAAGGCCCTTAAGCCGTCAGCGAGAAGACTATCATCCTAACCATCCTCAAGGAAAATGATCGAGCAAGAATGGTAAGGTCAGCTAAAGCTTCCAGCTCACTCATTGGCACAACACCAGGTCACGAGGTTAGCGAGCCAGATGCATGTACAGAGCCCAGTCAGCAATCCAAGGCACACGTCTCTAACTGATAGCTCAGCCTTCAAACCTATACCGCAGCCCCTCAGGAGTTCAACAATGATTTGCCTAGCATTAATTACCCAATGCCAAGCATTAAATGCCTAGAGTGGCAATAATAATCATTCTGTTATTTGTAAAATTACATTTGTAACCCTCCCCCTTCTATAAATAGGAAGGGGTGATCATTGTAAAAGAGGAGGAAGAATTTACATGTAGAAACTCTGTCAGAATACAGAGAGAGCACTATACACTATGAAAGAGCACTTCCATTGTATCCAAAAAACAATCGTTAGTTGATAATCAAAACCACTATGGACGCAGGGGCCAACATGGCTTGAGCCGAACCACGATAAAACTTCTGGTGTTTACTGTCTTTCTTCTCTTCCATTATATTTCTTTTCTGTTTCCTGCCATATTCTACTTGCAGTTAGGGGAGATATTGAACTCAAACCTATTGACTGGATTTTAGTGTCAACAAATATCAAATTATATTTCTTAATTTACCCATAATGATTAAGGAAAGGAACATAATTTGATAGTTTTACATACAGCTAAATAAATCTTATTGAATTAGGACTTTAGCCCATAGGTAAGTTCTATGTTAGTAGATTTATTAATTTTGTGCATGATTTACATTGGTAAAACATGGTTGATTTCTCTAGTCTCAAAATTTAGCATATAAGCATGTACATTATTTTGTGCAGCTAAGCAACTTGCAAATTTCTCTGATATAAAATGTGATATTCCTTAACTAAGCGGTGACAACTATAAAATTTAGAAGGAACGAGTTCTCCTTAACTTAGGATGGATGGACATTGATTATGCTATAAAGAAGGATGAACCCATTATTACTATAACCAGCACTCAATCTGATAAAATCCTTTATGAATAGTGGGAGCGGTCTAACCTCCTTAGTGTTATGTTCATAAAGACTAATATCTCTACTAGTATTCATGGTTCTATTGAGCAGCATAACAATGTAAGGGAACTTTTGAATGCAATTAATGAGTAATTCGCTACTTTAGACAAAACACTTACTAGTACCTTAATCATGAAGTTTACATCCTTAAGGCTCAATACAGTGAGGGGTATGCATAAGCATATCATGCAAATGAGGAACATTGTGGCTCAACTTAAGGCATTTGAGGTTGATATGTCTGAGAATTTTCTGGTACACTATATTTTAAACACTTTATCACAACAATATGGACCTTTTAAGATCTCTTACAACACACATAAGGACAAATGATCAATTAATGAACTCATGACCATGTGTGTTCAAGAGGAAAACAGATTGATTATGGAGTTGGGAGAAAGTGCATTTCTGGTTACTCATGATGAAACCGGAACCAAGGAAAGAATCAAAATCAGAATCAGAATAAGAATTAGGCCAATAAGAAAAGGAAAAGTAAAATACCACCTAAAGGCAGCATCAAGAGAGAACCCAAATATTTCTTCTATAAAAAGAAGGGGCATATGAAGAAGAAATGCACCAAATTTAAGAAGTGGCTTGAAGAAAAAGGTAAACTAACCTTATTTATTCGTTATGAATCTAATATGGTTAATGTTGATCAAAATACATGGTAGATTGATTCTGGATCTACAATCCATATTTCAAATACCTTGTAAGGTATGCAAAACCTAAGAAAGCCAGTGAGAAGTGAGCAAAGCATCTTATCAGGAAATAGGATTGGCTCACATAAGGAATCCATTAGAACATGTAGGTTAGTTTTAGATAGTGGCTATGTTTTGGTTTTAGAGAAGACCTTTTATATTCCAAGTTTTTCAAGAAACTTAATTTTAGTTTCAAGACTTGTACCTTTGGGATATTCCTTTAAATTTTCAGACACATACTTTAGTTTATTTTAAAATTTTGAATTTATTAGAAATGGTATATTGTTTGATGGTCTATTCTTTATCAAATACTATTTTGCATACTCATACTGATAATAAGCGGTGTATTATAAATGAAGACTTCTCTATTTTGTGGCATAGGAGACTAGGGCATATATCCATTGATAGGATTAAGAGATTAGTGAATGAAGGAGTATTAGGTACTTTGGAATTTTTTGATTTCAAAACTTGTGTAGATTGCATAAAGGGAAAGCAGAGTAACCAGTCTAAAAAAGGTGCCAAGAGGAGTACTGACATCTTAGAAATCATATATTTAGATATATGTTATCCTGACATGGACGCTTATAGTCTAAAGTATTTTATCACCTTTATATCTAACTATTCTCAATATATATATATATATATCTCTACATACTTCATAATAAGAGCGAAGCCTTAGATTCATTTAAGGCTTTTAAAGTAGAAGTAGAGAAATAATGCGGTAAGCAAATTAAGATCGTTAGAATAGATAGAGGTGGAGAATACTATGGTAGATACGCTGAAGATGGACAAGCACCTAGCCCATTTGCTAAGTTTCTTCATGAGCATAGGATCATTGCCTAATATACCATGCTTGGTTCTTCGGACTAGAATGGCATTGCAGAAAAATGAAATAGGACATTATTGGACATGGTACATAGTATGTTAAGTAGCTCTAAGCTACCTAAATCCTTATGGATTGAAGCTCTTAAGATGGTAGTATATATATTGAATAGGGTTCCAACCAAGGCTAACCTAAACACACTATTTAAGTTGTTTAAGTGTTAGAAATCGAATTTGTGACATATGCGCATTTGGGGATACCCGTCTGAAGTAAGAGTTTATAACCCACAAGAAAAGAAACTAGACCCAAGGACTATTAGTGGGTATTTTGTTGGATATGCCAAAAGATCTAAGGGTTATAGATTCTACTATCCATCACATAGTACTCGATTTGTGAAATCAAGAAATGCTAAATTTCTTAAGAATGACTTAATTAGTGGGAGTAATTAATTTTAGGACATAGTTTCTGAAAGAGATTAACCTCTACATCAAGAGGAAGATTGGTTATTATTCGAGACACTCTTCAAGTTCAAACGAGCATTATGCAACTAATCACTGAAGATCCATAACCTATTGCTGACAATCCTATAGATCAAGTTGTTCTTGAAGTGCCTAAAATAGTTGAACAACTAGTTGGACAACATGATCCACAAGGAAATGTTGAACCAACATTAAGAAGATTTACAAGAATAATGATGTTAGCAATTCTAGAAGACTATATCGTGTATCTATAAGAATTGGACAATGATCTTGGAGCTGAGAATGATCTTATACATTTTCACAATCTATGAACTGCAAAAAATTTAATCTATGGTTGGATGCAATGAAGGATGAGATGATTTCTATAGCATCTAATGGAGTTTGGGATCTTGTTGAGTTACCTAATGAGGCAAAGGCCACTGGATGTAAATGGGTTTTTAAGACAAAGAAAGACTCATTGGGCAACATTGAAAGATATAAAGCAAGACTCATTGCTAAAGGATTTACTCAAAAAGAAGGAATCAACTACAAGTAGACCTTTTCTCTAGTATCTAAGAAAGATTCTCTTCGCATTATTCTGGACTTAATTGCACATTTTGATATAAAATTATAGCAAATGGATGTGAAAACAACTTTTCTCAATAGGGAACTAGAGGAAGAGGTATACGTGAAACAACCTAAAGGATTCTCCTATAGTCAAGATGAGCATTTTGTATACAAGCTTAAGAAATCTATTTACAGACTGAAACAAGCCTCCCGTCAATGGTATTTAAAATTCCATAATGTGATCTCTTCCTTTAGTTTTGAAG
>JANHAO010009809.1:0-18093 GCA_026873985.1 Saraca asoca
AACTACTATATAAGTTTATTTACAATATAATCCTAAGTAAAATAAAATAACAAAAGATCAAAAATAATCTTCTTGCATCAAAGTCATGTATACTTGATATAACCTAAAATCAAATAGAAATCAGTAACAAATAATAACAATGTATCAAATAATAGTGAAACAAATATATTTTTACATGATAACTAAAATTTGTTTTTCAACATTAAAACTAATGTGTAGCTTAGAGTGTCTTAATCAAATAATCTTTAAGATTAACAATCTTTACTCTAAGGCTAACAGTAGTTTTGGAAGTGGAAGTGGGCCTTAAGATATAGGGTTGATAGAAGTTGTTTTATAGTAATTGTTGTAAACTTACATATAATTCAGCAATATTAGTATTTGGTTTGTTGGGCAGTATCAGTGTAAATTAAATGATATATGTATATATTTTTTTCATGAGTATCCTTGCCTGTTAGGTTTGCCATGATCTAGTAGCCTTGTATGATGAGATAAGTTTAAGAAAAAAAACCAAAGATGACAATAACATATATAAATGACAAAGGTTCATGAATATCTGATAAGGGAGTGATATTCACGCCGGTCATGAGGAGTGATATTCACTCTGATCATGACTAAGGTTTTAGGGTTGTGATATTTATTAGTATCAAAGTAATGATTTAGGTTAAACCTATAAGAATGTGCCTGCATGTAAAGTTATTTAGAGTCATATAGTGGTGGTGGTTTTATCAAGTGTTAATAGAAATAGTACCAGTAACATATGTGCACCTGAGAGCATACATTACTGATACCATTCTCATTAACCTAGTGACATATGTGTTTGTGTCAATGGAGTCAAATGAGAATCATCTTGTGTGTTGAGAATTTGACTAATTGTGTGATCTAGATTATGATGAGAACTAGAAGGCAAGAATGCCAAGAACATGAGTTTGGTTATGGAGGATTGTCCATTGGATGAAATAGTCCTTACTGTAAAGCTGGTGAAAACCTAAAAGTTTCCCAGTAGGTGGAAAACTTAGTCCAACAAGCAATGGATTGTCTAGTACATGCATTAACACAAAATCAAAACCAATATTAGAATAAAGAGACTAAATGAAATAGGCAAAATGAAAGAGATCAAACTTCTCCTACTAGAAATGAGTAAGAGAATACGCTAAGAATTGTTCATGAATTCCTAAAACTGAAGTCACCTCGATATGTAGGAACAGATTCTTCTATAGACCCATACCAATTTCTAGATCAAATTGAAAGGTATAATAGGATGCTGCTGTTAATATTTTAGCATAGCTGGAGATTGTTAGCATTCTTAAATATTGTTAGCAAAGTATGAGATTGATAGCTTTACTAATGTGATTGCTTTACTATCTTAATTTCTTTGGTTTTGATGTTGAAAACAATTTGAATCTAACAATATATTTTAGTGTTTGTTATTTGTTTTTGTGGGATCAAAGTGTATAAGATTTAAAAGATCTAAAAATAGTTTTAGCAATTATTTTATTTTTACTAGGATCTTTTCTAAGTGAATTTAAATCAAATTTGATTCAAGCAAATTTCTTATAACTGATACATTTAGGTAGAAATAAACCATTTGAAGCAAATTTAAATAAAATATTTTTCAAACAATGTTTTCAAATAATCTCTCACAATGCATGTTTTATAAAAACTATTTTTCACTGTGTGAATCGATTCATACTAAAGATCTTGTGAAAATGCATTTGAATTAATTCATGAATCGATTCATGAAAAAAAGTTTTGAAAAATGTTTCTTATCAAAGGTTAGGAATTTTTCCTAAATCGATTCATACATTGATTCGGTCATGAACATTTGTTATGATATTTATAACTGAATCGATTCACAAATCGATTCATTAGTTGGTAACAGCTACGAATTGATTCATGGATAGAAAGTTAGTTATTTTTTGAAAGTCAATTACATTAACTATAAATACCCCTAACCTTATTTCAAACTTAATTAGTTTTATCAATTTTCATATTTTGTAAGTGCAAAAACACAAGTTATTAGAGCTTAACCAAATTTATCATCTACCTCATTAGATTTCACAATGCAAAGGATTTTGAATCAAAATTGAAGAGAATTTCACACTAGCTATTTGAGATATCCATCTCAAATTTGGTATTGTATTACTTACGTTGTTTCTTGGTTTAATTTTGCAATGTCTAGTTTGATAGGAATTGGAAATATAAAGGAAGAGGTTGATCTTCCCTTTGCATCTTCTTTGGTTGTAAGGTTGATTATAGCTAGTTAATGATGTATTAAATTCTTTGAATATCTCTAGGTTATGAGGTTGATCATAGTCTATATGAGGTAAAAGAATTGTTGTATCTATGTTAGCAAGAGCCTAATTTAATTCTTGTGTAATAAGTTAGTAAGAGTTCAGTGTAATTCTTACATATGAATTGGCAGTTCAGGAGCCCAGTTAAATTCCTATTGTTGATAATAAAAGTGGTCATCTAGTTAAAGATTGATCTAATGAATGTAGACTTAAACTGCAGTTTTAGTTTAAAGTTGAACCACTTTAAAAATTGGTATTCTTGATTATTTCTTTACTACATAATTTATCATTCTGAATTTATATTCTGCAATTTACTATTTTTGCAATATACTATTTCTCTTGCACTCTAATATTCAGATTAATTATTTAATTGATTATAACTGTTTCTTAATCCAATATCATATCTAATCAGTATTTTCAATTCAATCTTGATTATTCAATTAAGTTCTTGATTATCCAATTAGCTTCCAAATACAAAGACAATTTTCTTTAAAGATTTTTGCTTTACAAATAAAAAAGAATCCAAGGATTTTCAAAAGAGTATATATATTTTGTGTTTGTAAAAAAGGGCAAGATCTTTATTTTTTAGGACCAACAGTTGGTATCAGAGCTTTTGGCTCTTAATACTCTCTTATTTTCAAAGAGAAAATGGATTCTAGTTTTACATTGTTACCTAAATATCCATCTTTATAAAAATCACCTAGTTTTAATGGACATCATTATACCTATTGGAAGCAAAAATTTGGATACTTTATTGAAGCTACTGATATAGATATGTGAAAAATTATAGAGGATGGATATGATACACCACAAACCTTCGTTAATAGGATTTCACAGCTCAAACCTTAGTCACTATGGATTGAAAAGGAAAAGAAGAGACACCTTATTGCCTTCAAGGTCAAATGGATTATCTCTAACTCACTTCTCCCTAATGAATATGAGAGGATTTCTAATTGTATCACTACTAAACAAATTTGGGACACTTTAGAAGTAACATATGTAGGAACTATATAGGTTAAGGCATTTAAAGTGCATGTTTTAGTTTAAGTATGAAATTTTAAGATGGAAGAAGGTGAATCAATTAGAGATCTTGTCCAAAGATTCATTGTTATCACTAATCATTTGATATTACTTGGAAGAAAATTTGAAAATATAGATTTAGTGCATAAAATTTTGAGATCTCTTACTGAAGAATGGTAATCAAAAGTGATAGCCATCAAGGAATCACTTAAAATGGGGATGCCAACCATTCAGAGCTCTATAAAAATCTAGAAAAGCATGAGCTAAAATTGAAGAGATAAAAAAAGAATAGAGATTACAAAAGAAAGAAAACTTTAGCATTGAAAGTTGTAAAGACAAGTGAATCTGATGAAGAAGAATTAAATAGTGATAGAGATGTAGTTGACAAAGAAGATATGGCCTTGTTGAGCAAAAAGCTGCAAAGAATTTTCAGAAAAAAGAGGAGCAAAGAGAAGAGAAAAACTATACCTCAAAGAAGAAATCAAAATAAAATTGATTAAGGAAACTTTGGTGTTAGCATTACTTCAACTTGTTTTGAATGTTAAAAACCTAGACATATCAAACTAGATTGCCCAGTCTACTTAAAAAGATAGCTTGAGAATGAAAGGAGAAAAAGAAAATTATCTTGTAAGAAAGTTGATCTAGCCTTTTGGGAAGCTGAACAAGATGATTCTCGAGAAGATGAAAAGAAAAAAGAGGAAGCACTCCTTTGCCTTATGGCTAAACTGGATGATGACAATGAGGTATTTACTAATGAGTCCTTCTTTTACTTTAAAGATGAACTTAATTCTTGTGATGAGTATAATTTTTTTGATGATGATAGTGATGAAGAAATTGATGATGTATGCATTAAACTGTATGATTCTTTGTTGAAAGCTAAAAATGAATTGAAGCATGCTAAAAGTAAAAATGATAGCCTGCTGAAGAAAATTAGTCAATTAGAAAAAGAAAATAGTGATTTGAATATCCTAGCAGAAAAATTATTGAGTGAGAGTAAAGCATGTGATCAATGTTAAACTTATAAATCTGAGATAGATAGTTTATCAAAACATTACAAAGCTTTACAAGTAGCAAAATGAAACCCAATAACTTTTTAAATGATAAAAAAGACTTGCACTATAAGATTGGCTTAGGATATAGACAACAAAGGAAGAAAATGTCAAAAAGAAACCATAAACATATTACTTGCTTCTATTGCAATCACAAAGGACACCATATTAAACACTATCTATATAGAAATGGTATCTATGAGCTAGAGCCTAATGAAAAGTTAGTTTGATTACTTAAGGCATCCATTTCCAAACAAATGTTGCTATGATGACTAACAAAACTAGACCTAAAACTAGTTGGGTACTAGCAAAACAAGTGTAAATTTTATTTTGCAAGTTTGTGTGGGTGACATAGAAGCAATTTATGATGTTGGGTAATAGTTTCCCTCACATAAGACTAAAAATGTTAAATCCCCTAACTTTAGTAAAGTTTGATTAATTTTTTTATGCTTAATTGTTTTATACATTGCAATTACTCACTTAGACATCAGAGATTTCCCTGAGTTTGTTTTACAAGTACATGTGAGAAATCTAAGTTTTCAATGGTATTGAGCAGTTCATTGGTTGAATAATAGATTAGGAAAACACTTCTGAAATAAAATTATAGGAAAACTAAATTCAGAAATTCCTAAATCAATTCAGTAATCGATTTAAATTTTTCTAGAATTTATATTGAGTTTCTGAATCTATTCAAGAATTGATTCACCTCTTGAATATATACATTATGAATCAATTCATAAATTAATTCACTAAAATTTTCAAACTTTTGGGAAACTCTTAAAATTTTCAAAATTTTTTTATTACACTTGGAAGAATCGATTCACATAAGAACTTGATGAACAAATTCAATTATGAATCAATTCACTCATAAATATTTGCTCTCTAACTTAATTCACGAATTGGTTCAAAGTGTGATCCTATATATACTAAATCAATTTTGAATTCATTTCGCAGTTTCACTCTTAGCCTACACAAAAACCTCTCAAACTCTCTCAATCAAATCTTAATCCTAAAACACTTTTTACTCAAATTTCTTGCACAAAAACATTAGAAACACCTCATCAAACACTTTTAACCAATTAATTTCTCTAAAACTCCCTAAAATCAAAAAAGCCTAAATTCTACTCTAAAACTCTAACAACCCAAACTTCATAAAATTTTCCAGATTTCATATGATTTTCCAAAATTTTCAGAATGTCTGTTGGCAGTGAAATCCAATTTTACCAGATTCCAGTCAACTAGTGTAGTTCTTTTATCCCCCAACTACTTTTTGGTGAATGAAGTGAGAGACAAAGAAGATGATGAAGATGGTGGAGAGGAAAAAGAGTAATGAAATGCAATATTTTTAACGTGGTTTGGCTAAAATCAGGTAGTATTGATATCTATGTCTACAGTAGCTTTTATTAATATGAAATGAATTCTACAGAGTCTCAGTATGTTAGTTTCAGCCTAGTTTACAAGGATACTTAATTTTATATGTTACAAATACATCATTACAAACATTAAATGTACAAAACAATTTATATCCTGCAATTGGACTCTAGCAGCTGACTTTCTGTGAGTGGGCCCCACATGTTCGCTAGATTTGAGACCTAATGCAAGCCTGTCTGATGTTCTATCTAGTTGATTTTTTAGCTGGACAATGCACCTGGCCTTGTGAGCTGAGATGTTTAGCTCGAGGTTGCTGTTAGCTTTCTTCCAGCGAAGCGAGCTTAGCTCTTGGCGAGGTGAGCTCTAGCAAGCTCTCTCTCTAGTTTTGGGCCTTACTTGCATCCCAGCCTCGCAGTTAGTGAGGTGGAGCTACTTTGGCGAGTTGGGCTTTCTCTAACTAGTTCTCGATCTTCATCGGGCTTTTGCCTTTCCATTATGTAAGGCCGAATTTTGCCTATAACATAAGCTCCCCAACTCTCAGTTCACTTTACGGACTGGGAGTTGTAATTTTCTTGAGGCCTTATTTGCAATTGCAGTCAAAGTCTTTGCATTCAGACTTCCATGTTATCTTTTCTATCTTTCAGACTTTTATTTCACCTGTTGTGGCCATACCTCGTACTGTGGATGACTTATAGCCATTGGTGTGGTAGCCTTATTTTCTCTAAACCATTTGATCTAAAATAGCCAATTGTCCATTGGGTTTTTCACTGAACCCAGACCAGTTTATAAGGCTTAAGAAGCTCTTTTTGCTTCTTTGTGAAATGGCTCAATGGAAGCTTTAGTTAAGCCCATATGTTTCTGATAGTTTAGCTTCTAGTGACGCATTTTGAGGTGTGTATGGCCTCTTAAAGAAGATCATGAGATGTGAATGGCTTACTGCATGTGACTCTTGTGGATAGCTCTTTATGCTAGCTGTATGAGAGTCTTATGTAGACCTTAGATTATTTCCTCATAATCCTGTCATGGGTTTGAGCCTTGCCAGTTAGGCTCCTGATGCTTTTTGAATTGCTCTAGGTACGAAGGAGCTGCTGGCTGAGGAGGGATATAAGCAGGAACAGTCGAGCTTACTGGTCTTCCTACTGGTGAGAGTTCATCTCCTAGTAGCTGGCTTTCTTCTTCTTTGTGGAAGCAATAGCTATAGGCTTTATGCTTTTATTTCTGTATTTTCCTTTCTTTTGATATAATTTTACCTCATTGAATGAGGGCTTTAATGAATGAACTTTCTTTGTTACTCTGCATCCTCTGGATGTGTTTCTTCTATAAAGAACAATTAAATAAGATGTTGAGATCACCAATCAGCTATATTCGATTAGTAAATCTCAGCATCCAGGTGCCCTTAAAGTTCATAAATGATATTCAGGCAGGTTGCATGCTAGCTGAGCCTGGAAATAGAGATCATATGCAAGCTGGAATCATTCAGTCACATGAGAGCTACATTTTAGTGCTTGTGCCATGGCAGCTTTGTTGCTTAGTGGGTAGGTAGCCTAATTTATTCTAATGGCTTTGTGTCTTATCGAGCTCATAGATCTTTGCTTGATTTTGAATGTTTAATAATGCCTCCGTACCTTGGTGAGCTTTGGTTGTGCTGGATTTTGAGTGTACCTATAGGTTAGGCTTTGCACCGTCTCACCATCAGATGATTTTGTCTCATTGGGAAGTATCGACGAGGTAGGCTTTGTGCTATCTCACCTCCGAATGTATCCTCACCTTAGCTAATTAGCTGAGAATGATTTTGAATCGATATGAAATAGTTTTGTGCAGCGTTCTACTAGGAGCAATTAGAAATTTAGGATATTTTCATTAACCTTAGTTATAATATTACATGATTAGAATATGGTTTTGATGGACAGCTCTTTCTCTCGATCAGCAGTTCGTCAAGTCTACTGAGCTTTCTGCTTTGATGGCTTTACCACATAGTCCTACAACTGGATTTTTCTAATGAGGTCTTCTATGGAATCCCTTAGTGCCCAGCATTTTGAGGTAGTATGCCTGACCTCATTATGGTAAGCACAAAATCTACTACAGTCCCTAAATTTGCTAGGGGCTCTTATAGGCTTAGGATTCCTAGAGTCTGCCCTGCCCCTTTCCGCAGCGAAGATTCTATCTTATGAGTCGAACAAGATGTTATAGCTTTCGCAGCAACCTCAATGCTAGGTCATGCGCTCTTAGCCCTTTTTGCGGGTTAGTTAACAGGATCATTATTTTGACCCTCTTCATTCCTTTTTTGGCTTTGAGGAACGCTGACTGTCTCACCTTTATACTTGGGCCCTTCAATGCCGAAAGTCTTCTCCTATCTTATTTATTTGGCAGCTTGCTCATAGAATTCAACGATATCTTAAGCCGAGGATTTGTAAAGGCTTTTGTATAACTTTCCATCCTTGCGGAGCCTAGCTGAGATTGCTGTTAAGATACTTTCCTCTGAAGGATTTTTTACAGAGTTAGCTTTATGCCTGAACCTGGCTATATAATCCTTGAGCAATTTGTTCTTATGTTGAAAGATCATTACAAGATGGCAGGGAGGTGGGAGCTGCATCTTCAATGCTCGGTACTAGTTGATGAATTTCTTTTAACATTCTTCCCAACTATTGATGCTACGAGTCAGGAGGCTTCTGAACCATGTTCAGGGTATACCTCTTAATGTGGGCAGGAAGATGCGACATTTGACAAAAGTTAGTTGTTTGAAGATCCATCTAGACATTGAACGCATCCAAATGGTCACACAGGTCACTGTTTCCATCATATAGTAGGATCGTGGGCACCTTGAGTTTCTTGGAAGGGGCTACATTTCAATTTCCACAGAGAATGGCGAGCTTTCCTTATGACTAGATTGATTGTTTTAAGAATGTGGGCGCTCCTTTAGCTGTTTCAGCCTTTGGAGAACTTCCTTCATTATCGGATCCTACATTTTAGACTGTGAGCTAGAACTTTCAGCTTGCTGTAAGCCCCTAGATTGTTGGCCATCATGATTCTCGTGAGTCTCCTTCTGAGCTTTTTCACATAGCTGTTGCAGCTGCATTACAATTTCCTCCTACTTCTATGCACCCTGGGCTTGCACTTATGCTAGCACTCTAACAGTTTCAGCCAGCTCTCTTACTATGTTCTCAAGCACTGGTAGTGGCTAATGAGGCATTTGTACTTCTTCAGTTTCGGAGCCAACGATAGGCTGATGACAAGTTTCAGTAATAGAGACATCTGTTGGCTGAACAACTGGAGTGTTAAAACTCCTGGTGATTCTTCCTCTCACCATTGTAGACAAATAGAAAGGCAATTCAAAAAGCATATAGGCCCTCCTTCTAGTGCCAAAAATGTTGACAGTAAAATCTGATTATGCCAGATTTCAGTTAACCAGTGTAGTTCTTTTATGCCCAAACTACTTTCTGGTGAATGAAGTAAGAGATGGAGAAGATGATGAAGATGGTGGAGAGGAAGAAGAGCAATGGAATGCAGTATTTTTAATGTGGTTTGGCTAAAACTAAGCAGTACTGGTCCTTACATCCATAGTAGCTTTTATTAATCTAAAGTGAATTCTACAGAGTTTCAGTATATTAGTTTCAGCCTATTCTACAAGGGTCCTCCTCCTCCTTTTTATAGAAGGTAGAAGGTTACAATTGTAATTTTATATGTTACAAATACATCATTACAAACATTAAATATACAAGACAATTTATACCCTGCAATTTAGCTTTGGCGGATGACTTTCTGCAAGTGGGCCCTACATGTCTACTAGATTTGAGACCTGATACAAGTCTGTCTGATATTCTATCTCACTGATCTTTTAGCTGGACAATGCGCTCGGTCTTACGAGCTGAGATGCTTGGCTCGAGGTCGTTGCTAGCTTTCTTCTAGCGAATCAAGCTTAGCTCTTGGGAGGCGAGTTCTAGTGAGTTGTCTCCTTGGTTTCGGGCCTTACTTGCATCCCGATCTTGCGATTAATGAGGTGGAGCTACTTTGGTGAGCTGGGCTATCTCTAGCTAGTTCTCGATCTTCACCAGGCTTTTACCTTTCCATTACATAAGATTGAATTTTTCCTATAATAATGTCGAAGAAAATCAAGCTCCTGCTAAAAAGAAAGGAAAATTCAGCAGCCTAACCATTAACACTGGTAGAAGAGGAATCCTACTTCAACTCATCAAATGAGTATGCTGCATTTCTTTAACTTGCAAATAGAAAAGTAGAACCTCTAAAATGCTTTAGTGATAAACTTTTGAAAATTACTCATTTTTCAAAACTATTAGCTAAGTATAGAGTAGAAAAAAAAGATAGAAGTGAGGAATTTCTTACTACTGGCCTATCCCTTAAAGATAGGATCTTGCATTATGCTTTGTGTAAAGTAATAATTCCCAAGAATACAAATTTTGCACAAATTGTGGAGGATGAACTCTTTTTGATGTGGATTATTAGAAATCAACTTAATTTTAATACTTTATCCTTAAATATCTGGTTCATAATTCAAAAAGGACATATTGGATATGTCCCTTATGGTATGATTCTTGCTCCTATCTTTGCCAAATTCAAAATAAAATTTTCTAATGAAATCCAAGTTTTTCAAACAAATTCAACTACTATAATTAATGCATTACATTTTCCCAAAATGGGACTAGAAGAAAATGAATAAGGAAAATGGGTTAAGAAAAGGTAAAAAATTCCTCAAACAACTGGAGAAGCCACAAGCTCAGGAGTAGCTGGGTTATCTAGTGAAGCAGAAGGAAGAATAATTGAAGTTATAGAAATAATGCATAAACACATGAATGATTGAATGGATCAACTGATAGACAAACAAGAAAATATGATTGTGTTAATGGATGACAGCATGGCTAATATGGAACTTGAAAATTGGAGATATGACACCCAAATAAATGAGCAACTTAGTTCCATTGAGACTCTATTACATAAGATTACACAACAAATGCAAGAACAAGATAAAGAGGTAGAACTTCAGAGAATGGATGATCAAGTTCCTTCATAAGATTAGAATGCTATGTATTCATGTTTCTCTATTGTATTCCTTAGTCCTATATCCCTTGTTTCATTGTTTTCCATTGTTCCAGATTATATTTTGATGATGATCATGTAGTTTGATATTCTGATGGTTTGTATTTTTAATTCTGGATATTGTATCTGAATATTTGGACTCTAGATATTAAACTCTATATTAATTTTGGTATTATATTTAAGTTACTCTATACATTTTGTACATATTTTTTTATAAATACATTATTACTTTTTGACGTGCCAAAAGGGGGAGAAGTAATCATTTTAGATAAGAAGAAGGGAGAATAATTAAATTTTAGATAAGATCTCAAAAAGGGAGAATAAAATTTTTAGATGAGATATTATCTTCAATTAAAAAGGGGGAGATATAAAAATTAAAAAGAGTATGGTATATGAATAAAAGTAAATTAAAAAAGGGGAGATAGAAAAAAAAACTGAAAATAAAATGAGTTTTTAAAATTTGAAAAACAATTTTTTTTTTGGTTAAATTTTGATCCAAAATTTTAATGCTTATCTAAAATTATTTGTCATCATTAAAAAATGGGAGATTATTAGCATTTTTAATATAACTGAAGATTGTCAGCATTCCTAAATATTGTTAGCAAAGCATGAGATTAATAGCTTTACTAATGTGATTGCTTTGCTATCTTAATTTCCTTGGTTTTGATGTTGAAAACAATTTGAATGTAACAATATATTTTAGTGTTTATTATTTTTTTTTGCAAGATCAAAGTGTATAAGATTCAAAAGATGTACAAATAGTTTTAGTAATTATTTTATTTTATTGTAAGTGAATTCAAATCAAACTTGATTCAAACAAATTTCTTATAACTGATACTTTGAAGTAGAAATAAACCACTTGAAGCAAGTTTAAATAAAATATTTTCAAATGATCTTTCACAAGTGCAAGTTTTATAAAAACTATTTTTTATTGTGTGAATCAATTCATACTAAAGATTTTGTGAAAATGTATTTGAATTAATTCATGAATTGATTCATGAAGAAAAGTTTTAAGAAATATTTTCTACTGATGGTTAGGAATTTTTCTTGAATCAATTAGGTAATCAATTCAAGACCTATTCATTTAATATTATGAATTGATTCATGCATCAATTCAGTCATGAACATTCGTTATGATATTCATAAAAGAATCGATTCATAAATTGATTCATTAGTTGGTAATCACTACAAATCGATTGACAGATAAAAAGTTAGTTATATTTTGAAAGTCTGTTACAGTAACTAGAAATACCCCTAACTTTATTTCAAACTTAATCAGTTTTATTAGTTTTCATATTCTTCAAGTGTGAAAACATAAACCTATCAAAGATTAACTAGATTTATCATCTACTTTATTAGATTTCATAATTTAAAGAATCTTGAATCAGAATTGAAAAGAATTTCACACTAGATATTTGAGATATCTATCTCAATTTTGGTATTGTATTACTTACCTTGTTTCTTGGTTTAATTTTGTAATTTTTAGGTTGATGGAAATTGGAGATACAAAGAAAGAGATTGATCTTTCTTTTGCATCTTCTTTGGTTATAAAGTTGATTATAGCTAGTTGAAGGTGTATTGAATTCTTTAAATATCTCTAGGTTAAAAGGTTGATCATAGCCTATATGAGATAAAAGAATTGTTATATCTAGGTTAGTAAGAGCCTAGTTTAATTCTTGTGCAACATGTTAGCAAGAGCCTATTGTAATTCTTGTGTATGGACTGGCTATTCAGGAGCTCAGTTAAACTCCTATTGTTGATAATAAAGGTGGTTATTTAGTTAAGGATTGATCTAATGGATGTAGATTTAAATTACAATTTTAGTTTAAGTTGAACCACTCTAAAAATTGATACTCTTATTTCTTTATTGCATAATTTATCATTCTGTATTTATATTTTGCAATTCTAAATTCACTACAATTTCCTATTTCTGTAATAAACTATTTTTGTTGCACTCTGCTATTCAAATTAATTGTTTAATTGATTACAATTGTTTCTTTATCCAATATCATATCTAATCAATATTATCAATTCAATCCTAATTATTCAATTAAATTCTTGATTATCCAATTAGCTTCTAAATACAAAGACAATTTTCTTTGAAGACTTCCACTTTACAAATAAGAAAGAATCCAAGGATTTTCAAAAGAGTATATATATTTTACGTTTATAAAAAAAGATAAGATCTCTATTTTTCAAGAACAACAGCTGCAATGTCTTGAACCCTTATTGATAGAATTGGTAGGATATTAGTTAGATGATCTAGCACATTATTGGTATGTTAGGACTGTTGAAAGGCGAGTTACAGATGTGGAATAGTTGACTCATGTAATGTTCCAAGAAGTTTTTATGAATAGATTCCTTCCTCCCAATGTCTAGCAAGCAAATGCCTAGATATTTGAAAATTTGAGGTAAGAGAATATGTCTTAAACTGAATATGATGCCCAATTCGCTCGACTTTCTTAGGATACTACTCACCTAATTCCTAATGAAGCCATAAAAGTAGAAAGGTTTGTACATAGGCTTTATGATTATTATTTTGATTGTGTTGAAGTTGATCCAAATACAACATATTAGCATGCTATAAACTAAGCTTTGCGGGTGGAATTGAGGTATAAAGAGCATCAAGAGGGGGAAATGTCTTCTACTAGTAAAAGGAGAGTCTGAACTGAGGGAACAAATACTATTCAGAGTGGGAAACCAACTCCAGATCATAGAGCACCACCAAGTGGGTGGAGAGGAAATTTTTTTGGATCATCTCAGGCACAGAATCTAGCTATAAGAAGGTATACAAGAGGTCAATCTATTTCAACCACTTTTGTTCCATTCTGTGAAGGAGTGTACCTTGGAGTCAGAAAAATTTTAATGTTAATGTGCAACAATGTAAAATTTGTAATACAAGTCACTATAGACCTTGTAAGAAAGATTTTATTAGATGTTTCTGATGTGGTCAACCTAAAGGAATATCCTATGAATGTAGGTACCTTAAGGTACTGTACAAATTACCAAGCATGACCTTAGAATCAATTAACAGTACCATTTACAGCCTCAATATAAGCACCTATAACATCTGCATGAAATGATGGGAGAGGCAATCATGGAAAAAAACCTTAATGAAGCCACAACACAAGTTTATAATCTTACTAAACAAGAAATCAAAGCATCTAATGTGGTGATCTTAGGTATTTTTAAAATATATGATTTACAAGCTCGGGTATTGTTTGGCCTTGGTGCCACTCATTCTTTTCTTGCAAAGAAATTTGCTATTTTATTAAATGAAAGGGGTGAACTGATGGAAACATTATTGGTAGTAATGACTCCCATTGGCAAGACTTTTTTAGCTAATTATTTAGTTAGAAAGTGCACCATGATAATAGGATATAAGCAAATAACCATGAATCTAGTTGTGTTAGATATGGTTGATTATGACGTGATTCTAGGGATGCATTAACTTTCTTAGCACCATACATGCATGAATTATTTTGATAAGCAAGTCACGTTTCATGTAGATGAATCTTCCTTTGTAGTTTTTCAAGAGGAAATTTAAGTTAAGATAGCTGGGTTAATTTCAAGCGTTCAAGCTTGGAAATTTTTAAACAAAGGGTGCGCAGCTTATCTAGCTGTGGTACAAGACCTAAATCAAGTTATTCCAAATCTGAACAAAGTTATAATATGAGAATTCTTTGATGTGTTTCTTGATGAGTTACCTGGATTCAATTACATGAGTTACTTGATAGAAAGTTCATCTACCCAAGTGTATGTCCATGGGAAGCACCTATACTCTTTGCGAAGAAGAAAGATGGATCTTTACAATTGTGTATTTATTACCACCAACTGAACAAGGTGACCATTAAGAATAAATATTCCTTTCCTTGTATTGATGATTTGTTTGACTAGTTACAAGGAGCAAAGTATTTCTCAAAAATCGATTTGAGAGCAGGATATCATCAATTGAAGATTTGTAAAGAAAATATACCTAAAACTACCTTCCATATGTGATATGGGCATTATGAATTTCTCATAATGTTGTTTGGACGGATGAATGCCCTAATTGCTTTTATGGATTTAATGAACCAGGTTTTCAAACTATTTTTGAATAAGTTTATGATTGTGTTTATTTATGATATCATGATTTACTCTAAAAGTAAGGAAGAGTATAGTCAACATTTGTGAATAGTGTTACAAACTCTATGGGAGCATAAGCTCTATGCAAAGTTCTACACATGTGAGTTTTGGGCAACTAGTGTCAAGTTTCTTGGACATGTGGTGTCATAGGAGGGAGTGCAAGTTGACCCCCAAAAAATAGAAGCTATAGAGAGCTAGCCTAGGCACATGACAATCACTAAAGTGCGTAGTTTTCTTGGTTTACTTGCATATTACTAGAAATTTGTCAAAGATTTTTCAAAAATATCTGTGCCATTGACCAAATTGACTCAAAAGAAAGTGAAGTTCAAATGGACTCCTACAAATGAAGAAAGCTTCTAAAAATTAAATAAAACTCTAACAACAGCTTTGGTATTAGCATTGCCCTCTGGATCAAGGGGCTATGTCATGTACTATAATGCTTCTTGAATTGGATTAAGGTGTGTTCTGATATAGAATGAAAAAGTAATTGCATATATGTCAAGGCAATTAAAGAAACATGCGTAGAATTGCCCTACTCATGATTTGGAAATGGTGGTGGTTGTTTTTACTTTAAAAATATCAAGACATTACCTATATGGAAAAATCTTTGAGATTTATACGGACCACAAAAGCCTAAAATACATTTTCAAATAGAAAGATCTTAATCTTTGACAATAAAGATGGATGGAGTTAGTCAAAGATTATGATTATTTGATTTTTTATCATCTTAGCAAGGCAAATGTGGTGGCAAATGCATTGAGTCATAATTCGATAGGTAGTTTATCTTATCTTGTTTCTAAAGAGGAAAAATCAATGTATTTTTACCCAAAACTTGAAAAACTTCGAGTGCAATTAGAAGTTTGGGACCAGATCTCGATTCTAGCACTTATGATAATACAGTCCATAATGATGGATCAAATTAAAGAAGCTCAAAAACAAGATCCACAATAATTGATTCTTAAACGAAAATGAGAAATGGAATAGAACTCAAATATTGCAGTTGACGATGGCAAAGTGTTAAAAAAAGAAGGACAATTATGGGTCCCTTCAAGTATTCATGGATGTTTATTGTATCAAGCTCATAATTTGTTATACACAATGCACCCTAGTGTGACTAAAATGTACCATGATTTGAAAGACGTGTTTTGGTAGGAAGGCATGAAACATGATGTGCTAGAATATGAAACAAAGTATTTTATGTGTCAGCAAGTGAAAGAGGAACATCAACGACCGGCAGGACTACACTAACCCATTAAGATTCTAGAGTGGAAATGGGAAAGTATTATGATGGATTTCTTAGTTAGATTGCTTAAATTGCTGAAAGGTTATAATTCAATTTAGGTCATTATTGATTATTTAACTAAATTAACTCATTTCTTCCCATTAAGATGACTTATTTGGCTGCCCTTTATGCATAAATATACTTTGATCGAATAATTTCCTTGCATGGCATGCTATTGACAATCATTTTAGATCATGGAACCCAGTTTACTTCTCACTTGTGGCAATGATTTCAACAAGTGTTAGGTACTCAATTATGGTTCAGCAATGTTTTCCATCCATGAATCAATAGTCAATTAGAGTGAATAATCCAGATTGTGGACAATATGCTCCAAGCATGTATAATAGAATTTGAGAGAAAATGGGAAAGGTACTGTCACTTATTGAATTTGCTTACAACAATAGTTGCCAATCAAGTATTCAAATAACACCATCTGAGGCATTATATGGGAAGAGATGTAGATCTCCAATAGGTTAGTTTAAGACCGGGGAGGCAAAGTTAGGACTGGATCTTGTAGCTGATGCAATAAAAGATATAATTAATCTATGATCGAATGGAAGTAGCTCAAGATAGAAAAAAGTCATATGTGAATAATAGAAGGAGAAATCTTGGATTTAAGATTAATGACCAAGTGTTTCTCAAAGTATTCCTTATGAAAGGAATTATACGATTTGGCAAAAAGGGAAAGTTAGCATCACAATATGTGGAACCCTTTAGAATTATCAAATGTGTGGGAGCAGTTGCATATTAATTGAAGTTGCCAAATTAGGTGTAGGGAATTCACCTAGTGTTTCATGTCTCTTTATTGAAAAAGTATGTTCCAAATGATTCTCATGTTATTAGGGAAGAACCAATTTAGTTGGATACCAAACTAACATATATGAAACAACTTGACAACTATCCTTCACTGACAAATTTGGAAGGTAAGATCAAAAGAAGTTTATATGATTAAGGTATTATAGGGACAATACAATGAATAAGAAGCCACATGGGAATTGGAAATTGACATGCAAAGGTAATATCTATGATTATTTGGTAAGAGACAAATATAAGAATCATTAGTTTGTTCTAGTTTACTTATCAACATTATTTGGAATTCGAGGACGAATTCTTTTAAGGGGGAGAATTGTAATACCCCCAATTTTTTAAAATCAATTTTGAAAATAAAATAAGGAAAACAAAAATTTTGAAGAATTCAAAATTTTAGATATGAAGTCACAAGAGACCTAAATATAGTAGAAATAAACTATATAAAATTTTAGAAATATTTCAAAGATAAAGTTATTGTTATAAATATGTAAAGAACAAAAATTCATATCTTTGAGAATTAATTTCTGCAAAACTTTGAGAATATTGAAACTAAGGTTATGAATATCAGATGAGTACAAAATTAGAGCCATTATGAAGGTATTAAACTTAATTAATTTGTATTAAAACTTAATGATTTGGTGATTGGCAAGCATGTTAAATTCGATTTCAAAATGAAAGAAATAAAAAAATTACTATTATAGGCATTTTTTGATTTTGCAAAATGGGTTAGCAAAGGCCCAGCAGACTAAGTGAGAAAAGAGCTAAGTTTGACAGATTGCCCTCTACATGAGCAACAGAATAAGGCAAGAGTCCTTAACTCACTAAGGGACAAGTCTTGGCTCGCATAGCCAGCAACTCATTATACGCGAGCTCGTATTGCCAAAGGCAAGCTCACGAAGTTTGTCCTCACTAACCGAAGGCTAGCAGTAACCTAAATAAAGTCCCAGTTCACAGACATAACACCTTGCCCAGCTAAGGGCTCACAAAAGGTAAACTTGAAGTAGCAACTGAAAGAAGGGCTTGAATTTAGAGAGAGAAAATTTCAAAAATTTCTTCATAAAACCTCAAATTCAAGCTCATCCCAAGATCTAAT
>JANHAO010009810.1:0-18227 GCA_026873985.1 Saraca asoca
TATTATTTATAACTTTGTCATTAATGAAAATAGGTTTTCTTCTTATTTTTGAAAAAAATCTGAAAATAGCTATATACAAAAACAAAGGAAAATAACATTTTACTGTTTCCTGAAAATTGTTTTTTAGTTACACTTTTAAAAAACAGTTTTTGAAAAACACTTTTAAAAAATAGTTTTTGAAAACAGGTTGCCAAACAAATTTTTTTGTTTTTGTAAAACAGAAAAACAAAAAAACTTTTTTTGAAAACAAAAAAATTATTTTCCAAACAGGCCTAACTTTCTTATTTTTTTGAATTAATGGTCAATAAATAATCCAAATATTCTAAATTTTTTTAGAAATTATACTTCTTTATATTATAATTTTTTATGAAAGTTACAATATTTTTATAAAAATTTTAATATATTTTTATCACAATTTTTAATAAAATTATAATTTATATTTTTTCCATAAAATTTTTATAAAAGCTCCAAAATTTCTGGGAAGTTACCGTGGAAAAATCCATTTATTTGTTGGCTGTGCAAGGGAAGGTTGCGATGCCTCTTTCTTGTTTGTGTTTAAGAGGAGATTTCCTTTAGGGACGCGTGACATTGGGTGCACCACAGGTATACGTGTGTTGGGTAAGATGCAAACTCTTTATTTTTTATTTTTATGAACTTTAGTATTAACAGATCATATATTACAAATCAAAACTCATATCAATAGTTTCTTTTTATTTTTTATTTGAAAATTGATGGCATGCTTAACTAATAATATAAATTACTCTAAATTTAGAAGAGAATTTGCCTTTGATTCAATTAATTTAAAGTGTTGATATATTTTAAAGAATAAAATGAATTATTATCATTATTAATAACAAAATCAAAGGTTCACATTTTAATAAATAACAAAGAACTACAAAAATCACTTTTAAATTTATAATCATCTACTTTATTTGATTTTTTTATTAATAATTATGATGATTCAGTTTATCTTCTAAAATATATTTTATATTTTAAAGGAAATAAATTCACTTTTTTATCAAAATATTTATTGATATTGTGAAAGAGTTAGTGAAAATAGGACCAAAATCCCTTCCCAAACTCTCAGAAGTTTTGAAATTAATAAAATATACTTATTTTTGTGAAATTTATTTTACAAATTCATCCAAAATTAAAAAATCTTCATAAGAGTATGTCCTTCGTCTTTCCCTTGTTTATCTCTAGATTTGCTATTAAAAAGAGTACTTACAATTTTATGGTAAGTAGTCGAGCTAAGCTAATTTTAATGTAATAAATAACAGTTAATGTAATTGTTGGCATAAAGCATTTTGTTTAATGGAAACTAGAAAAATGTTGTAAAGGAAATATTTATATTTACATAATTTAATTTATGCAAATTGTACATTTACATTAAAGATAATAATAGATTGAATTTAAATAGATTCAAATTAAATCTGAATTCATTAAGAATCTATCATTCTAAATTTATTAAGGATTCGATGAAACCTAATTCAAAGATCCATTAAAAATATATTTTGAATTATAAAAATATAATTATAATTTTTATTTAAAAATATAAAATTATTTTTTATTAATAATAATTAATTTATTATAAAATAAATTATTTAAATAGATTTAATGTAATACTCAAAATGATCTGAGCTGTCATACCAAACTTTAAATCGTCAAATAATAAGTCTATATAAAATCTCATTTAGTAAATAAATATCCATGTTTCAAATAAAATACGTTGAATTTGGATATAATAGCCCTCACCACCCATGGTGGAGCACTTCTAATGTTGACACTTCAGCATGTTTTAACCACATACACAAATATAAAATGAAGCTTTTTTAAATTTAAAGAGTATAAAGGTTTTTACATTATTAAATTAAATAATAATGCAGCTCATTGTTACAAATTTTTACATTTTAAAGCTAAAAATATTTAAATAAATATTTTTTATGATAAATAATAAAAAAATAAATATAATATGCTTATGAGTGTAGTTTGATAAAATTTGTTTTTAGTCACAGTATTTGTATTTTATATTTTGTGTCTATTACATAAGAATATCTTGTGAAGCTAAACTAAAAGCTGATATTATATTCTTCAAAGCTGGTGGATGCTCTGATAGAAAGTTTTCCTTTTTAGAATATATTAAAATTAAAGTCAGCAGCGCGCTTATGCTTTTGTCTTGATCTAAATCTAATTATATGAAATGCTTGATTAGTTGGTAGGATATATTAGCCACTTAACATTTTTCTTCCTTTTTTTGTTATTCTATTTTGAAGTTGGCATAATATTCAGATTCTCACCCTTTTCCTTCATAAATATCTGATTTCCAAACGGAATATAAATGACCATCTATATTATTCAACACCAACAAAAGTTGATTCTCCGACTTGATACGCTTAATGGACTACAAATACAAAATTAGGTTCTTTTTTTATAAATTAATACTACATTTTCATAATTGACAAATGGAAAACTAATTGTTTATTTGATATAGTAATTAGAATGCTTAATAATTAATTATAAGTAGAATAATTAATTATAATACTTTTTTAGAGATATTTAGTTGTAACTCTACAACCTTTTAATAATCTCAATTAAACAAAAAATTATTTTGAATAACTTTTTTTTATAAGATCCCAATTATCCTTTTTTTTTTTGTCTAATCGGAATCATAGAAAGAAAATGTCAGGACATTTGGTTTAACACATAGGAATGAAAAGGGAATAAAATCATATAATGAGAAGTAGTATCAGGGACATTTGGTTTAACATGTAGAATTGAAAAGGAAATAAAATCATATAATGAGGAGTCAGGATAATGGTAATGATTATTTTTTAATTTGTTTGATTCATAGGTAGTGGTAGTAGATAATGGTCAATAACGGTAGGTGATGATGAACAATAATTAACAGTGATAGCTGGTGGTAGCTAGTAATTAAGACAAGTAGGTGATAGTGATCGGTGGTTAACGACAGTAAATAATAATGGATGATGGTCAATAATAGTCAATAACGAAATCTGATATTACTAAATAAAATAGATATAGGAGAATAGAATAAATAGTGTATTACTAAACAATGGAATCGACTTACACCATTATCATTTTATCGTTAGAAAAAAATCAAAAAGGAAGTGGAGGATCTCAATTTCTTAAATCGTTTTCCCTATTTTATTTGAATTAATGGCCTCCTTAAAAAAAAAAAAGTTTTCATAAAGTTTTTTTCTCTTCTTATGATGATGCATAGTCCATTTCCCAACGTAAAACCTATATGAAATGCATAAGTAATTTAACAAAATAGGCAACTAACTATAACGTATTGAATAAGTAAATTATATAAAAATATTAAAAAATACTTATTTATTATATTGTTTTATTTACTTTTGTTCACAAAGTTTATATATCATTAACTTGTATGCTTATGCGATTCACAAGTTTAATAAATTTTATTTGATAAAATATTTATATTATAAATTTAGATTATAAATTATAATATATTTAAATATAAATAAATCATCATCATTTTTTATTTATTTAGTGATTATATAATTGATATAATTATATTATATTAATTATGAGTTAATATTATTTTTTTTAATTCGGTAAAATTATCATATTAATATTTTAATAATTAATTTTATTTGATAAAATATTTATATTAAAAATTTAGATTATAAATTATAATATATTTAAATATAAACAAATCTTCATCATTTTTTTTATCTATTTAGTGACTACATAATTGATATAATTATATTATATTAATTGTGAGTCAATACTATTTTTTTTAATTCGATAAAGTTATTATATTAATATTATAAATTAATTAAATTTATCATTTTTTTCAAAAACATTCTTAATATGTTGATACTTAAATTAATTTATTTATAAATTAATTTATTTAAAAATTTAAATTAGCTACTTGATATTACAAGATTTAATTATATAATTAATAAGAGTTCATACATTGTTATACTTAATATATTATCTTAAAAAAAATATATATTTTAGAATGTTTTTATAAAGTTTTAGAAATATTTTAAATTAAAATTGTGATAAGTTACTCAAAAGTGATAAAATTTTCAAAAAAAAAAGAAATATCAAATTTAATATTTAATATTTAAAGATAATATAAAAATTAAAATAATTAATATTTTTATATAGATATTATTTTTCAAATCATAATTAGATATTACTAATCATGTATTCATAAGTATTTTATTTTTCTATAAATATAATTATTTATTTATATATAAATCATTTAATACACATAAAAATAATTGAAATTGAAATTAAAATCTATTTATAAATTTAGATTAAAAATCGGGTATAGACAATTTTATTAAATATATTTTTTAAAATAGATAGTTTACATAAAAGATAAATATACATAACATTTATCAAAATTATTTATAGTTTAAAAATTAAAGAATGTATTATTAAATTGATTTAAAATTTGAATTATGTAACTATTTTAACTTTTATTTTTTAATATTAAATATTAAAATATAATATCACTAAATTTTAAATTAAAAATCATTTAAACAAAATTAAAATACATATCAAAATTGCATTACTCAAATAAATAAATAACTTAAATATTAAAAATTAAAAATTAAAATATCATTTGATAATTTAAATAATTAAAAATTATTTTAATAATCTAATAACTGTAAAATTAAAAAAATTAGTTAGAAATTGGTTATATATAATCTAAATAAATAATTTATTGTTAAAACAAATAAATGCAAAAGTTTTATCTCAGATTTGAATTAAACTAAAAAGAAAAAGGAATAAAAAAATTTAAAATATTTGAGTGAGAATAAATAATATGACTTTTGTAATATTAAGAAGGTGTGAGAGTTGCTATAAGATAAAAAATAATTAGTTGAGTGTAAATTACTCTTATTTTGTTTATGTACAGTAACATTAACTACCTAAATTAGGTGTACGTTTGACACACTACAAAAAGTTGACTTTTACCTTTATGAAAAAGTTCTTTTCCATATTCTAAAGATGTTTTATGTATTAATTTTTTTTATAAAAAAAGCTATCTTTTAATAAGTTACTCTAAATAATGTATATTTTATTATAATAGAGTTTTTATTTTTTTTTCTAATTTTTTTGTTAATTGATGATTTATATTATAATTAATTAAACATCATTATTTTAAATATTTTTTTAATATCATACTATTATTTGATTTTTTTTCACAAAATCAAATAATATAAAAAACACACGAATCATTATATTTAGTTTATATTTATTAATTCAATATAATTAAATTTTAGATGATTTTATTATTATTTTAATTAAATTAATATATTTTAATTTTAAAATAAATATAAATTAATTTATTTTATATATTATCTAATAATATTAATATTTTATTTTATATTTATAAATTAATTCAATCATTAATTTCATTAAATATTTTTAATAAAATTAATAAATAATTAATAACTAATAAAATAGATAGCAATTATTTGCCCGAATTTGGAAGGATGAAAGTAGAACTCAAACATTTCGTGAAAAGTGGTAAAAACGTGTATCACAATCTTGAAATTGAAAGGCTGCCCGCCATTAACAATTTACCAGAGCATTGGAGGTTTCATACACGAAAGCGATATATCGCGCGAACTGGACCAGTCTTTCCAGTCTCTCCTGACCTTTCCGCGCAAATAGGAGGTGGGCATAAGAGCATGGATTCTCTGATTTTTCTTTATTATTTTAAAATAAAATATAATTTTTATTAAAGATTACTATTTTAATAAAAAATTTCAATATTTATCTTTTCTCGCAAATCACCTTACCTAGGTTTTTTATGACAGATGAGAGGATCCCAATCGGGCACGGAAGAGTATCACAAACTCCGATGCTTCTGCGGTACTTTTTCACGTCGTGGGTCCCACATTCGTCGGCCATGGCAGAAGAACGTTCAATGAGCTGGGAACGTGTCTGATACAACAGTCAGAATGAATTTTCAGCGTATTTACCTACGTATTAATTAAAAAACTGATTTTCGTTGTAGTTTATACTTAAAGTTATTATTTGAAAATCTTTTATTATAAATCAAGAATAAAGATATAAGAGAAAAATATTTTGATCTTTTTTAAATTTAATAAAATTATATAAACTTCTTATTTTAATTTTAAAATCTATTTAAATCTTTATTAAAATATAAAAATATTACATTTAAACTTAATTTTAAATTTTTCATCAATAAAATCATAAAAAATATGATTATAAATATAAATCAAAAAATATAGATATTTTAAATATTTTATGATTAAGATAAATATGATTATAAATGTAAATCAAACAATATAGATATTTTAAATATTTTATGGTTAAGATATGCAAGGAGGAAGTTAAAGAAAAATTATTAGAGGAGTTGGAATACAATTTATCAAGAATTTTTATAAAAAAATTTTAATTTTGAGATGTTAAATATGAATTTTCTTTAACAAAATAAAAAAAAATTTAAAAAAGTTATAATTTTCCCAACTTGGAAATGGCCAAAGCTACCCCAAAGCATAATATAACTTTGGCCCCTAAAAATATGTTTTGGTTAAATTTAAAAATAAAAAAACTATTACATCTATGTAAAAATTTGACTTTTTTTATAGTCATATTTTAATTATTTAAACATAATCAAAATATATAAAAAATTTAAACTTAAATTTTAGTATAGTATTATTTTATGTTTCAAAAACAATAAGAGTAGATTTTTAAATTAGAAAAAAGTATTATGTAATTTCATTAAACGTCAAAAAAATTAATATATTTTTTCTCAATATATAATTATATATCCATGCTTTATAAAAAAATTGTCTGAAATTGATTTATCTTAATTTTTTAAAAAAGATAATTACAATAATAAAATTTATTGATAGAAAATCATGATACACAAATATCCAATGAAATTTCATATCAGTAATAATTAAAAAAAATTAATAAATTATATGATATTAACAATCAAAATAAAAATATTTTTAGATCGTAAATAAATAATATAATTTATAATTTTTTAATGTGATAAAAGAAATTTAATTAATTTTATTTTCTCTTGTTAGAACACTATGAATTAATTAACACTTTTCTTCTTTACAATGAAGATTATTAATTCAAATTTAATTTATTTTAATTTATATATTTAAAAAATAAAATATAACTTTAAATTTAAAGAAATTAAATATGATGGATTTATATATTAAAAAGAGTAAAATTATAATTAAATTTTTTTCCCCTAAATCCAAATTGAATCAAGGACCCTAATAATTCTCCTTACCAAACAACCCGTCGGCTCGGTTCGTGAACTTTCACGTTGTCAAATAAAATCATCCGACGCATGAGGTAAAAGTGAAAAGGACCAGCGATGTTGGGGTCATTTTCTTTTGTTTTGATGGGACCCACGGGATAGATTTTGGATAGCGTGGGGCCCAGCTTCGCTGTTTACAAGCACGTGACGGCGTGTGTGTGGATGAGAGACGCGGTTTCTTATTTGCGCATGATCATCCTCTGGCTTTCTTTTTTTTTTCTTTTTTTTTTTTTCGTTTAACTAAAACACATTTATTTGTTCTTGAGATGTTTATATCTGAATTTGTCAATGCCGGAATTAAAGCACGTGATTCTTGCTTGCACTATTTTTCATTTCCTTAGACTTGAAAGAAATCCGTGTAATCAAAACAACATACATAAATATAAGATAAGGATTTCGGACATCTTCAACCACATAACCTATCAAAATCTCATCAGCAACTTCGTCAGATATTATTTACTCCGATCGTAATATTTTTTTTAATAATATATTATTTAATAACGATGAATCTTAATATTATAATTAATCTTGCTTTTTAATAATAAAATATATAATTAAAATTAAATTTTAAGATCTATTTATTTTGATAGAAAATATTTTTATAAAATAATTTTATTTATTTAACTTTATAATTATAAAATATTAAAATAATTAAAAATATTTATGTCATGTCTAATTTGTGTATCTGTTTGATTGCACGGATTTCTTTCTAGTCTAATGAAATGAAAAATAGTGCAAGCAAGAATCATGTGCTTTAATTCCGGCATTGACAATTTCAGATATAAATTATAAAACAGAAATGAATATTTGGTTAAATGAAAATAAATATATGTGTTTCAGTTAAAATGAAAAATAGTGCAAGCAATAACCAATCAAAATTTCATCTCTAAACATCACCAACTAGGATCAGATCTTACATACTATTTATCTTTTATAATATATTATTTTATAATGATGAGTATTAATATTATAATTAATCTTGTTGTCTTGATAATGAAATGTGTACTTAAAATTAAATTTTAAGATCTATTTATTTTGGTAGAAAATATTTTTGATAAAATAATTTTATTTAATATTTAAAAATTATTTTCTTTTATTTTTATTGTATTATATATTATTTTGTAAATCATGATATAAACAAGTGACATAAATTTTTTTCTATATTTAAATAAATGGGATTTTTATAAAAAAAAAAATCTAGATCCATATTATTTACATCTTTTATAAAAAAAATTTTATTGTAATTTTGAAACCAATAATATTATTATCATTTTTTTTTATATTTTTATATATATTGTCTTATAAATAAACAAAGAAATAAATAAGTGTTCTTCGGTATCTTATCGGGTAAAATATCTTAAAAAGAGCAGTAAAATTTTCGATATAGATAATTAGTGGTGGAAAGTGAGAATGGATTGATACTGACGTGGCTAATTCATTGGACACGCGTCTAGGATGTGGAATCTCTATCTGACAGTAAGTATTTCTTCGAGGGATGATGATGAAGACACGTGCTGCGCTTCACTGCTGACTACCCTCCCCATCGGTTACCTTCGAAGATTTTCATTAATGGTAAAATATATTTAAATACATTTGGCAGAATAAATTAATTTTTTACTCTTTTTATGGGGAAAATAATTAAGTATTTATTAAAATAATAAAAAATTAATAATAATAAATATATTATTATTTTCTAAAATGATAAATAAAATGAAACAAATAAATGAAATATCATGATTCTTCTTTAAAAATTTATATAAAAATTATGTAATTTAATTAAATGATTAATTAAATAGATGATAAATATTAATTCTAAATTATGTATAATTTAAAGATTTATTTTTAAGTTTTCAAAATTTACGGGGGTAAAAGCTAATCACACAAGAATTATTTTATATATTTTTTAAATTAATTATTTAATTATTAAAAATTTACTAATTTTAATTTTTAATTTTTTTAAAACTTTTATTCTTACTTTAATTTAAATATTTTGATAATGATTTAAAATGAATCATCTTACTGTATTAAGATCGGTCATAATAACAAATCAACTTATATAATATCGTTATGTATTTATTTGAAACATTAATATTAATTTTATGTCATATTTATTAAACAAGCTGACCCTTCATCATAATAGATCTTTATTTTTTTTATTTTTTTTGAATAATGCCTCAAAAGATTGTGAAGAAATAAGAAATCAAAATCTTGGATTTCAGGTTTAAAATATCCATTTTAATGGCAAAAGTAATATTAAATCATGTCAATGCCAAAATACTAACATATAAGTTTAGATTATTAGGTTGAAAACTCTCTTAACTTTACCTTAACATACGGCCAAAAATGACCGTTTTATGCTACATCTGAAAACGGTTTAACTTAAATGATAGTAAAAATTTACGAAGGACCAAATTGAGATATTGTAAATCATTTGAAAGCTAAATAATTAATTTACTCTTTTTACTATGATTTATATTGTTACTTTATTATTAGTTTAATGCAAAAATGTAAAAATTTGAAACTGTAAAATTTATTAGTAAAAATTGTAAAATATTTTATATTTTTTTATTATTTGTACAAATTTAAGATCTCATATAGATCTACATACAAACTATTGTAAATAAAATACAGTTTTAAAAATATTATAAACTTCTCAAATGCATACAAGAGCAAAATCTTTAAAAATAAAATAAGACGTCAGTAAGCAGGACCTGCTATTTATACGATATTTTTTTTTAATGGCACAATTTTTATAGAAAGATGAAATTGATTAATTTTTAAATCATTTAAAATAAATTAAGAAATCTTAATTATTATTCATTTTAAAAAATATTTTAAAACTTTTTGCACTCATCAATCTTTGCATGTTGAGTGCTGCATACTAATTTACGAATCATAGGAAAAGCGGTGCAAGGCAGCCCACCTCACATTATGAATGACATCATTTTCAAATCAATTTTATTATATAAATCAGCTTTTTTTTCAATATATTTTTCTCTCCACCTATAATTGTCAATTTATTTTTAAATTTAAAATATTATATGTATGTTAAGTAATTTGTTATATCTGTTATTAAAAAAAATCAATAATAAAAATACAATAATAATGAGATATTGGTGTACCATTTTAGTTGCATGAATCAATAATTAAATTAAATATGTAAATTAAATTATATCAAATTTTAAATTAACTAATAAAATATATAATCACATAATTAATATTATTTTATGTTTGGAACATCTTTTAAATAGATTTAAATATTATTTTTTATAATAATTTATAAATATAAATAAATGAATAATATACTTTGATTTTGGATGTGAGACTCTCAATCAGTATCACCACCAAACGAGTAATAATGGCTTGGTACAAACTCATTATCATGCAGGCCGTATTTTCTTTGTTTCGGGCCCCTTAAGTTTGCCATCATTCTCATCTTTGCCGCCAACACCTAAAATTATTTTGTCATTATCTACGATCTGCCTTTTGTTTGTGATTCTGATTAGATTAAGAAGCTGATAGTGCACATATGATATATTTCTTGGTTTCAACATCCATTCAACTCATTCGATCATGATTTAGAAATCTTCCAATTTAACTCATTCATCCATAATTCAGTAGTCCTGTCCAATTGAATTTTAAAATTTTAAGATTGCTGCTTTCAATAGACAATCGCCATAAGGCATTCATATAACAAACATTAAAATATATAAAATTTCTGTTTTATAACGATTAATTTAATATTTTAATTTATTTGTATTTTATATATATATATATATTCATTTATTTTTTATTCATAATTTGAACAGAATATTCACTTGACTATTATATGATTATTAAAAAATTTTATTCTCTTTAAAAAATAAAATATTCATTATTTTCAATTTCAATCTAATAACAAAGTTTTATTTCAAAATATTAGGATAGATATAAAACAAAATAAATAGAGATGTCGTCTACCTCCGCATTCAATAATTTGATGAAAATAAAATATCAATTATGTGTTATTTTAATGGGTTAATTTTCTTATAATTCTCAACATCTTCTAATGAATTTTCTTTTCAAATTTTCGTTTTCCCTTTTTATAAAAATTACTTTTCATTTTTTGTTATTTTTTCAAAAGAATTAATAGAGATTTGATTACATAAGTAGTCCCTTAAAATGTATATAAATTAAAATATAAGAAAATTAGATATATATTTTAAAGATCAAGAAATTATATATAAGTAATCTATAACAAAATGTTTGTTGAGAACATAAAAAATAATATAAACCTCTTTAACATTTTTTTAGAAATAAATTTATTTATCAAAATTGTGAAATAAGTGCATCTTGGCATATACGGCCCAAACTTAAGGATGATGTACCTACAACGTTTGTAAAGACCCTACTCGGGGGTATGAACATACTTACCCTTGAAATTAGGAAGTTTGCAGAAATCATCAGGCAACCATATTGACTTCTTATAAGCACAAGTCACCAACTTTATTGCACAACCACTTTGTTATCCCTACACCATCATTTATCCCGTCATTGCTACCTCTTTCCATTATCTTCTTTCCCACTAAAATGGGTATGGAGTAATATACCAATAATGCAAAAACTAGTATATGTGGCTCACCCTTGTTTAGGGCTAACTCCACGTACGGACGGCCTCTACCCACTTTCTTACCATGCTCTCCAACCACAAATTCAACCTCTCCTTCTAACAAACTCAATTGCACTAATTCTTGCAAAATGCGAGTGATAGTAAGACAAGTTCCCATCAATAAATGTTGCTAAGGGAGAACATTATTTTTTTTCATCAAAATATCATTTTGATTTTTCTATACATGTACAATTTTTAATTTAATTATTATTCAATTTAATATTTGATAGATTCAATTTCTTTGAATCAATTGTTCTTTTATTTATCTACCTCACACATTATTAGCTAAGATGATGATTTACAAGCATAAAGTCTAATATGATGCTATTTAATACTTATGCAAACACTAAATATAATTGTATAAGAAAATTAAATGTCTAAGTAATTATCCTTATTTGTACTTTTGAATTAAAGCTATATATGTATGACATATATGACACAAACATTGGAGAGTGCCATATTAGATTTTAGATTTTTATAACATCAATTTCATTAAGAAATTTAAAGATAAATGAGCAAAGAAATTTAATTGAATTAAATTGAATATCTTAAAAATTAAATTGAAAATAAAAAAATTAAATAAGGATCACATTGAAAAAAATTTATATTTGTGGCATCTAAAATAATATTTTAATATATATTTTTTAAAAATCATGTTGATCCTTTACACAATGATACAATATTAAGAATTTTTTTTATTGCATGAAAAATTTAAATGTATTGTATGCATAGTGTATATCTATTAATCTTTACACATTTAAAAATTTACATACTTGTCTCACATGTAAACTTTACAAATGCCATTTAATGTATATTGGATGACTGCAATACCCTTAGAAGTAATATACTAATGTGTATATAATAGCATCATTTCTGCATCAATTATGTTGTTAAGAATGAGAGTCCATTGAGTTCCAAAGCAATATATATACAAATGACACACAATCACATCTTCAAGTGGACCATTAAGTCAGCATAAGTATTGCATCTCAAACTACCAATGAAGCCAACAAACTCCATCGCATTATAAAGTGTGGATGGACTCACCCAGAAGCTCGGCCTCCTCTAAGAGGCAGCAATACTCCAAGAGTCAAACTAGTCATTGCCTCTATCATGGGGTACGTAGCAATCATGAAAACACCATGTGACTACTACTATTTTTTCACCTAATATATACAACTCTTTATTTTCGATATTATCTAGTTATTAATTTAATACTCTAATGCATATATAATATGATATGAGATACAAACATTTTTTAAACATACAACAACAAATTTGTTATGAAAAAATAGAGGTTTTAAAATGAGTTAGTCTAGAACTGGTGTAATCTTGTTAATGAAGTCTTCAATCTTTGTGCCAAAAGTAAAAAAAAAAAGTGTTGAAACTTGAAAATTGAAACCAAATGTGGAAAGTATTTTCCTGTGGTTGGCATTGATTTTGGTCATATATGGCATTATGGGTAGTAGTTTGCTTATTTTTTAGTCCGTTGTATTGTTGGACATCTTGTTTTCTTTCTTTCAAATAGTTAAGTTAGCCATTGATTGCAATTTGTACTCACACACACCGCACTAGCCGTTACAAGTGCAACGACTGGCAACAGTTAGTTTTTTTTTCTTCATTCTTCTATAAATACTCATTCTAATAAAACTAAATTCACATAAAAAAAACTTTTATTCTTCCTCTCTTCAATCTCTCATATTCCCTAAAATTTATATTACATTTTCATTTCTTTACAAATGTTTAACTTAATGGAGAATTAAAAGTGGTGTATAAAGATTGTTTAATTTTTCATTCCAAAAGAAGGACATTGATGAAATTCTTCAACTCTTTCTACTTATGTTTTTTATAATTGTTATTTAGTTTTATATCATTTAATTTTTATAGTATTCTTGTTGATTTAATAGTTACAATTTTTGTTAACTTTTATATTGATAATCCTTTTTTTCTTAATATTATTAAGTTGTAACCATGAATTTGAATAATCCTAATACTATGCAAAACTTTTTAGGTAACCAAAATTTTTTAAAAAATGTAGCTATCAATTTTTCAAATAACGATTTTATAAATACTCCCTTAACTATATCCAAATTTGCATCCTCTCTTTTTCCTCTTTCACATTCCTTTTCTTCACCATGTGCTCCTAGTCACAAAAATGTAGACACTCCCTTACCCTTAATTGATTTATCAAAAAGATAAAAAAAAATTCTAATATATAGAATCATTTTGATATAATAAAAGTAGATGGTTATGATAAAACATTTTGTAAATATTCTCCAAAATCTTATAATTATAATAGTTATATTGGTACTAGTACAATGAGATATCATTATTCTTCTAAATATGTAGATTTTGTAAATGCTCAAAGGCAAGAGCCTAATATGCCTACCTAAGATATTTGTGAGTATTATTTGTGTAAATAGATTTGTCATGTCAAAATGCCTTCTAGTTTACAAATCCAAAATTAAATGAACTTTTTTATCACTTTAATTCCTAATGGCTCAGTACAAGTAGAAACACTAGTGTTAATAAATTAAAAAAAATTGTGAAAAGAAAATGATCCTAGCAATTTTTTTTTTCAAAAATTCAAAGCAAGAAATTGCACTTAATTACATCCGATGTTTGGATCACCCTCCCAAATGGATTATGTTTGTGTTACGCCCATTATATTGATGATAATTTTCTCTCAAATAAAAGAATTATTTGTTCTAAACTAATTTCATCACTACATGATACATCTATTATTACTTTTTATATTATAAATACTTATAGTGAGTATATGATATCCTATAAAATATTTTCAATTACCTATGATTATGCAGCCGTTAACATTAGTGCTATTACAATTTTAATTCCATCTCTAAATCCTATTCTTGATGTCTAATTTTTTCATCTTAAATGTGCATGCCATATTTAAAATTTGATTGTTCAATATGCATTATGAATTATTTCTATATGTATGCAAAATCTTCGAAATTCAATTTTATATGTTAAATCACATACTAGAAAGTATGATTGGAATTAATTATGTGTGTGTATATCTAATAAACCTAAGACACCTCCACTAAATATTTGTACATGATGAAACTCTATTTTTAAATTGTTAAAATTTTGCTTAGAGTATAAAGATGTTATAAGTGCTTTTTATTCAATAAAAATGCTAGGTGATCCTTTGAAAATGTCAAAATGGGAAAGGACAAAATTTTGCTTATACTTTTTACAAATATTTTATAGAGCAGTTAATCTTTTATCTAATTTTTATTATCCTACATCTCAGTAATTTTGCTTAATTGTGGTTTTGCATTTTTAGAATTTAGAAGTGTCAATGATTTTGAGATTGCTATTGACAAATGTTAATCATAATGGAATAAATATTTTAGAAATATTTTTTATTTATATGTTATAGCTACAATTGTGGATTCTAGACATAAACAAGAAGGAGAGAAATGGTACTAATTAAATACCATGCAAATACTCATTATGAATTTAATATAGAGTCATACATGAATAATGTAAACGATATGTTGCAAGAGATTTTTAATATATATATAGTAGTAAATTTAATTCCTTATATTCATGCATGGTTCTTCATCTTCTTTAGGAACATCTATCTAATATCTTGAAGAATATGATAATTTCTTAGTTGTAACCAATGATTATCCCTTAATCAACAATGAGCTTAATTCTTATTTATTCATACCTATATTAGCTAATATTTTGAATTTTGATATTTTAGAATGGTGAAAAGCATAAAATGTTGATTTGGATTCTAGTTATATTTAAGCAAAAGTCTTGAATCCTCTTTAGGAATTTAAAAGAAAATTATCAGAGTTGACTTAATGGATGTAATTACTTCTATTAGTAAGCAAGAATCAATTGATATCATTGATTAAAGAGTAACTCAAATTGCAAGAACAATTTATCAAATGTGCAAATGAAAAGTTAATGCAATAAAATAAAGAACACAGTAGAATTTTTAAAGTGGTTCCATTTCAATCGAAACCGCAATTGAAGTATACGTCTACTTGACCAAATTCTCAACTGGATAGTTCTTCTTTGATTACAAATTACACAAAAATTCGTTAGGCTTTTGAGAACCAGTTTAGATACAAAAATTCTCTACACCTTCTAAAATTATGATCAATATTACAATTTGAGAAGATGTAAAGGGAAAATCAATCTCTCCTTTTGTATCTTAGATTTCTAAACTCTAGGAATAAAAAATAGAAACAAGATCTCAAGATAGAAAATACAAGCTTGAATTGACATGTGGATCTCAATTATCTAATGTGTGATCTCCTTCAATTTGATCTAAGAATGATTTGATTTAATTGATGAAAATAGATGAGGTAGATATAGATTTACTTTTATCTTTGTTTTCTCTTAGTTTTTAGCAATAGAAGATATGTTTGAAATGAGATCAAGTTATATTTATAGTGTGACAACTAACATTTAAAAATATCTAATTTTCAGACTATGAATTAATTCAAAGCGGTTACCAACTTATCAATCGATTCGTCTATAAATATCATCAAGAACTTCATGACTGAATCGATGTGTGAATCGATTCACCCTATCATATAAAGAGGTCATGAATCAATTACCTAATTGATTCACAAAAATTGCTAACCTCTGGTGAAATTTTTTTTTCAAAATGATTCTTCATAAATCAATTTATGTTCATTTTCACAAGATTTTCAGTATAATTCGATTCATGAATCGATTCACACAGTGAAAAATAGTTTTTATAAAAATTTCACTTGTGAAAATATATTTGAAAACTTTATTAGAAAACTTTTAATTTTAACTCATTTCAAGTAATTGTTTCCACCTTAACTTAACTAAGTTAAGAGGCTTATTTAGATCAATATGAATTAGATTATACTTACAAAAGATTCCAATTAATACAACAAAATTACTATATCTAAAAGCTGATCTTTTGAATAGCATTTGATTAACTTTAATCCTACAATCAATCAATAAACATTAAGCACATGATTAGATTATAATATTGATCAAAATTATTTTTCAACATTAAAACTGAAGAAAGTATAATAGCAAAGATAACACAGACATCATATCCTATATTTTCTTTCATGAGTGGTGATATACAAACCCCTCTAATATCCTTAGTGGCATCAAAAAGTACATTTTCTCTTGACGAGCAAATTTTGAATGATACATGTCTATTAATGAGCCATGAGAACTTAAAAGATAATTGTTTGTTTAAGGATTGACATGATATGAAAGATAGACAATAAAACAATTTGAGAAAAGATAGATAACCATCTTGTGAGGGAAGCATAAATTAGAAATAGTGATATATATATATATATATATATACACATATTGTCAAGTTAATTAGCAAAATATTTGTACTTATTTTATTTGTAAATACTAAAATTTTTTTGAAGTAGTTCCCATGGTCTTTACCTATTCTTGGGGGATTATCACCCAAAAAATTGACGTGTTTTGATTTATTTTGTTACTATTTTAATATTAATCTTATTTAATATAAATACTAATAATAAAATTTATAATTCCATCAAAGTTGCATTAATTTTTTTAAAAAAATTTAATATTTTATATCAAAGTTACAATTTATAAATTTAAAAAATATTTAAAGAAAATAATATTCAAGAAAATATTCAAATATTCATAAGGAATGATGTTTGTAATTGTTATTTCTCTAATATAATTCCTTTCAAACCAAAAAACAAATAATAATAATAATAATAATAATAATAATAATAATAATAATAATAATATATTTTAATTAATTGGTGATGCGAAATTAATATTAACGGTTATAAAATCTAATTATGATCGTTTGATAAATATCGATTTGAGATTGAGATTGATATTATAATAATCGAACCTAATTCTGACTTGTAATTGACGTAAGATTTTTATCTATTAAACTAGATAGGACCTTAATAATCTATTTTGATAGGTGTAAGAAAAAAGAAAAAGAATAATTGTAGTATATGAGATTAACACATACTTAGGATTTACATGTATTAAAAATTATAATTATATATATTTTAATAAGTAAAAATAAGAATGTGATTGGATTTTACAAATATTTTTACATCATAATTGGAACGATGAGACCAAGCCTCAGCATCCGCTTTTTTCTACGTGGCGGTATTAGATTACGGTCAACCATCTTATCTCTTAGAGCATCTCCAATGGTGCAACCCATTGGAGTTGCTTAATTTCTACTTTTATGGGTCCCATCATGCCACATCATTACTTTTTATT
>JANHAO010009811.1:0-18097 GCA_026873985.1 Saraca asoca
TTGCCTAATAGGGCTAAGGCCATTGGATGTAAATGGGTTTTTAAGACAAAGAAAGACTCATTGGGCAACATTGAGAGATATAAAGTAAGACTCACTGCCAAAGGATTTATTCAAAAGGAAGAAATTGACTACAAGGAGACTTTTTCTCTTGTACCTAAGAAAGATTCTCTTCGCATTATTCTATCTTTAGTTGCACATTTTAATTTAGAGTTACAACAAATGGATGTGAAAATGGCTTTCCTTAATAGGAAACTAGAGGAAGAGGTATACATGAAATAACCTAAAAGATTTTTTTCTAGTCAAGGTGAGCATTTGGTATGTAAGCTTAAGAAATCTATATATGGATTGAAACAAGCTTCCCGTTAATAGTATTTGAAGTTCTATAATGTGATCTCCTCTTTTGGTTTTGAAGATAATATTATGGATCAATGTATATACCACAAGGTTAGTGGGAGCAAGGTTTGTTGCTTAATTCTGTATGTGGATGATATTTTACTTGCAATCAATGATAAGGATTATTGTATGAGGTGAAACAATTTCTCTCTAAAAACTTTGATATAAAGGATATGAGTGATACTTCTTATGTTATTAGCATAAAGATTTTTAGAAATAGACATAGAGGTATTTTGGGTCTATTACAAGAAACTTATATTAATAATGTTTTAGAGAGATTTCGGATGAAAGATTGTTTATCAAGTGTTACTCCATTGTTAAAGGGGATAAGTTTAATTTGAACCAATGTCCCAGGAATGATTTCGAAAGGGAGCAAATGAAGAACATCCCTTATGCTTTAGTTGTTGGTAGTATAATGTATGTTCAAATTTGTACCAGACCTGATATAGCATTTGCTGTTAGTATGTTTGGAAGATATCAGAGCAATCTAGATATAGACCACTAGAAAGCTGCTAAGAAAGTTTTAAGATACCTTCAAGGGACAAAGAACTACATGCTTATGTACAAACGAACGAATATCTTGGAAGTGATTGGTTATTTAGATTTAGACTTTGCTGGCCACATTAATTCACGTAAATCAACATCTAGATACATTTTTATGTTCACTGGTGGAGCTATATCATAGAGGAGTGCAAAGCAGACTTTGATAGTTACTTCCACTATAAAGGTTGAGTTCGTCTCTTATTTTGAGGCTATATTGCATGGTGTATGGATAAAGAGTTTCACTTCTAGGCTTAGAGTTGTTAATTCTATATCTAGGCCATTAAAGATATTTTGTGACAATTCAGCTGCAATCTTTATGGTTAAGAATAATAGGAGTGGTAGTCGAAATAAGTATATTGACATTAAGTACTTAACTGTAAGAGAACATGTTAAGAATAAATTAACTGTAAGAGAACATGTTAAGAATAAAACTATGGTCATTAAGCACATTAATACAGAATTGATGACAACAGATTCTTTGACAAAAGGCATGCCATCGTTCAAGTTCAAGGATCTTATAGAATGTATGAGTCTTGGCCCTTTAGTTTAATTTCATTATATGAGACAATGTTATTTTAATAAAACTCTACTTCAGTCGTGATTTTTCTCATTTTGTCTTATATATGCATATGTTTATTTTTATTAAAGAAAAGTCAATAAAGTTTGAACATGAAATAAAACATAGGGTTCATTCATTCAGTATTTCAGACTAATATTAAGATGCAAATGCAATGTGATACATGGAAGACAATACTCATTATAAGAGGAATTATCGCTATGATTCGTGTATTTATTTTTTATTTTGGCAAATCCTAGTATATATATTGGCCATGTGGGAGAATGTAAGAAATATCTCTCAAATAATATGAGATATATTTTCAAAATAATGTGAGAAATATCTCCAAAATAAAAAATAATAATAATAAAGAAAAAGGATTTTATGAAGTGGATATTGCCAATATCATATCTTTTAATTAAGGGATTTGTAGTTGACTTAAAGATAAGTTCATTATCTTTTAATAACAGAAAAAATAAATAGATATCTCGATGATGGGTCAAGAATCATTATATAATACAAGGTTTGAGTCTCCAATGCGATTAAGACTTTATACAGAAAGAATTACCATCATTCTGTAGAGAGAATGAAGCATTGGAAGCTCTTAAACTTACTAGAACGTGATGCACAGAATAGTCAAGATTTTTCTCACTTCAAGCATTAATGGCTAGAGGTAACCCGCTCCACTCTGCTTCATTACAGTTTGTTTATGTTCATTAAGCATTCAGGTGTTGCTTACATATTTTCCCAAGATATCTTTAAGAACATGAATCATTTAACTTCCAAAATTTTGACATTATTCTTATTTTCTATGATTGATATAAGGTATTATACCTTTTATCATGTGCATATATCATTATAAACAATTAAGATAGGAAGTTATTTGTTAATCGTCCATTCTTTAATCTTTATAAGGAGGAGAAGGGCTGAAATTGGAAATGCAATTTGGGGGATGAAATGTTTGAAAATACTAATTATTTTCATGTTTGTATCAACAGGTGAGCCAAAATTAAGGTGGAAGCAGAGAAAAAGTCGTTTTTCTTCTTCTTTGAACGGTTTGTGTTGTTCTAGGATGAAAGTTCAAAGATGAAGAACAAAGACAAGGTAAGATGTAGAGATTTCTTGGTTTGAATATGATTTGGGATTGGTTGCTTTGTTTCTTGTTGGATTGGAGTTGTAAGGAAGGAGAGACTAGAGAGAACCGTGAACAAATCCTAAAAACCACGAGGCGTTGCACGTCTGCGAAAAAGCCCCGTGGGCTTGAAAACATTATTGGACTTTACCGTACAATTCGTATTAAGAAATATTTATGTAGATACTGCCTATCATATTCATAAGAAAATAAAAAATAAATTTTAATATAAAAACTTGAAATATATTATGTTACTGTCGTCCACGTAACCACTTAATTAGTACCATTAGTTGAAACAAAATTGAAGTCGATTATTCTCATATAAATTATGTTAATAACTGAATTATTTTTAGAATGAGATTTATCCTTTCATTAAGATCACTTGACAAGTCACTATACGATTATATCTCCCCATTTGATTGGTCAAGATTTTCTCTAATCTCTATACATATATTAAGATAAGTTTAATTCACTTCTAATTGAACATTTACTCTTAATACAATGAAAATTTAACTTAAATGTCAAAAGATCTTAATAATTTTTACCGCTTAAACCTTTTTTACAAGACTTATGACCGTCCTACTCCTTGGCCATTCAAGTGGAAGAGTAGTTGTCACAGTGCTAAAAATGGAGAAAGAGAAATAGCATAAACCAATCACCCCACCCAACGGAGAAAATATAATTGGACTAACCAAGTTTTTAGGAGGTGCACCGGCTAATGGATTATAAATCATTTGTGACCAGATATGATACAATTGTTACAAAAATTACATACAATACAAATACAAACAAATACAAATACTTCACATTCTTCTGACAACAACAGCAATAAAATTCTTTATCTTCTGATAGCCGCAAAATCCAACAAATGCCACTTGGGCCTAACTTGCCCAAGTTCGGACACAAGAGTCGCTTTAAATGAACTTTGCCTCAATTTTGGGTCTCGTACCTTATGGTTCCTCGTTCAGAAATTGGGAATCTTGGTCGTTTGGAGTGTCCGACTATTTCTTGCCTTTATTCTCTACCACGTTAATAGTATAATAATTATGGATTAGAATGAAGAAGACTTTCGTCAGAAAATATTTTTAGTAAAAAAAATCTGATTTTTTTTATACAAATAAAAGATTTTCTAATTTTTTTTATAACATTGTGATTAATAAAATGAAAAAAATACAAATTATCCATTATAATTTTAGAGTAACTACATTTAATACTTATAATTAGTAATTTTTGTAATTACCCCTAAATTTATTCATAAATAATAAATTACACTTGTATAATGCCTTTTTGCATAACTCATAAAAAATTTAAATGTCATATTATATTAATATAAAGATAAAAATATAAAGGTTGCAGTTATATGCACTCCTATTAGCTCTAAATAAGTGAATCATACCAAAATATCAATAGTTATGGGTATTATATACAAGTCAGATCACTCTCAAAATGAAAAGTAATTTATTACTTGTGAATATATTTGTAGGGATGATTGTAAAAATTAATAATTGTGGATATTAAATATAACTATTATGAATTTGGTGGGGGTAATTTTCATTATTTTAATAAAATAAGTATAAATTATATTTACTTTTCTTGCGATTTAATCTAATTATACTCATATTTTTCTATTTTTATAAATATATATTAATAGTCATTTTCCTCTATTTTAAATCTAAAATCATCTCTCATACTTTAGAAAAATAAAGAAAGTAAGTGTATATTTATAAAAATAGAAGAATGTGAGTGTGATTAGATTAAATTAAGAAAATGTGAGGATAATTTATCCATAACATAATGCATTGTATCGAAGTTATAGTGAAAAATAACTTCATATCCACACTACTCGATTTATTTTTCACACTTTTCACCTCTATTATTGAGTAAATAATTTTTTTTAATGATTATAGTCTTATTAATTGGGGTTGGCTATTCTATTAAACAACTTCAAGCCATTTATAGTTTAAAAACATCCAAAGGTTTCTTCTTCTTTTTTTTTTTTTTTCCTATTCAGCAGAGGAGACTGCAAATTCTTTTCAAATCTATCTATGACTCCTGACAGTGAGAAAAAGAAAAGAAAAAAGAGGAGTAAAGAAACTTCACTCAAGCCTTTGCACCTTGAAAGCAGCTAGTAATTGTTACTTTGTTGCTTAATTATTAGACAATCTACCAGACCCAGGAAATTGTTCCTTTTATTTTTTCTTTTTTGGCATGTGTTTGTAGCTTAATTTATTGCTAAAGCATTTGTTCTCTCACTAATAAAAATAGAAATTGGATCATTACTTTTGTGCATTATAAAACATGCCCAGAAAATATGCAAATGAAAAGGTGGCTGAAACTTTCCAGAAATACACGAGAGAACAATGCTTTTAATGATACCGCACACAGGTTGTAAGATGCAGCAACGATCAAGTGAATTTCTATCGTATTTTACTCATTTTACTATTATATTAAACAAAATAGATATAAGATTTTTTTGAAATTCATTATATATAAATAAAGATTTTAAATTTTAATATATATGAAAATTTCGTACCTTTTTCTCTTTAATCTGATAGGAATATCACCTAAAGAAAAATGAAAGATCTAAATTCTAGAGAATTATTCAACTTCCTCCTTGCATTTGTACCTTAGGCCACACTTGTACCTTAAAAAAAGTTTCATTTTAGCTCTAAATGAATCATTAGTGCTGTGATTAAAATATGAAATTATGCACTAATCATCAATGGAATTAAAATACAATCCCAATTCAACGCTCTCAGCAGATTCCCTCTTTCCAAAAGGAAAAGAGAACAAAGGGGACAATCAGACAAGGGTGACCTTATCAAAGCTGATAAGATTCTGATTGGAAATGGTGATGTGCGCTAATCCCGAGATTAATATCATGATCTCTGTTATTTTATTCTTTCTTATACCAATTTCGGAGGAAACTTTGACCAGAGGTTTGATTGCATGCACTGGAAGTTTGAATATAGTTTATTATAAGATTTTGATTTGATATATATTTTTTTCTTTTTTTTTCTGTCACCTTAAATATAAGATTTTTGTGAATCTTACTATCCACAATTTTTTTTTTAAATTTTACTATATATAAAATTATGTATTTACCTCTTTCCGTCCATAAAAGAGAAAAATTCAATATCAATTAGATTAAATATGACCCATTTATATTTTAAAAGAATTAAAATTATAGTTACACAAGAAAAATAGAGTCTAATTAATTGAACTAATCTAGCATTATAGTTTTTAATATTCAAGGAGATTCATTAGGATGGTCTCACCTATTAAACCAATCTTTTGGGTGGGAGTTGAAACTAATCACCTCCCATGTCCTAACAAAACCCTAATTATAAAAAATATTGCCGTCTCTTCATCCGTACATACCAACACAATCAGCTGCACATAATAATGTCTGTACTTTGGTTCCCCTCTGCCACTAACATCAGATGGCCTATCTCATTCCAATGATTAAATGTGAACAAACAAAGGCTGCAATTTCATGGAGCCCTGTGAGTGTGTAATGTCCAAAGTCCAAACAAAAGTTGCAAAATCTTACTTTCTCTCCATCCAAAGCAAACACACAAGAACCAAGCCAATCTCTCTTCTGCTTCTGCAGTAAAAAAAACACAGAGAATATCTTTAGCTGTCTCTTTATTAAAGAAAGTTCCTCTCTTTCTCTCTTTTTGAATTCAAAATTCCAACTTACTTGAAACCCATTCTACATCTTAAGCTCTCCTCATAAGTAACATAACTGATTGATTGATGCTTGATGAGTTAACTTGACCCATACCTCTCTTAGCCTATACTCAAAGAACAAAATATTGCAGATTTATACTACACCCTCCAATTCTTCCAAACCATCCAAATTTCTGTTTCTCTAACACAACTTTGAACTTTGAAGATGTCATTTCAAGCTCAGCCACAGCAGCCTGTCCAGGTTTATCCGAACACGGTGACGAATGAGCCGCCGTCCCACCATTCAAATGGATCATTTGGGACAGTTTTCGTTGTTCTTGCTGTGATAGTTGTCATTTCTGCAGTTGCTTGCTTCCTTGGGAGGCTCTGCAACAAGAAAAGCCAAAACCAACACCACGGCGGCGGCCAGAAGCCGGTAAAGCAGCAGAAACAAGTCCACAGCGTCCGCCCCAAAGATGTTGGCAATGGGGATGTTGAATTAGGGTTTGACATGAAAATGCCTTCAGCCAAACCAAATGGTCATGGCCATGGCCATGGCCGTGGACCAAATGGCCATGTCCATTTACCAAATGGCCAGGGGCCTTATGGTCGTAGTAATGATCATGGTTATGGGCATGGACATGGAGGAGGCAGAGGGCCAAAGCCTCATGCTGCCATTAATGGTGACATGATGCATAAGGGTAATTTTGAAATGAAGCTTGGAAAAGATGGAGAATTAAGATCAGGTGTATGAATATTGATGGTAGAACATTAATGTAATATTGTGTTTCTGTTGTTTACATTCTCTGCTTTTTGGTGTCTTGGATTTTCAATTGCTTGTTGGAATGCATAATTATACATGATGTTGTAACAAGTTCTGTTTTCTAATTTTGTTGGTGCTATACATATGTAGTATAAGCAAAGCACGGGAATCATTCAGTTATTTGAAGTTGTATTTTCTTATTTCACTTATAAAATGTGACAATCTTGTTCACTTTTATTTTACCACTTGAAGTTTCATATTTCCTATCTCAAAGTTAATCACACATTAGATTTTATATTATAAGGTTATAAATTTGAATATTCTTAAAAAAGTATTTTTCAAATGTTTTATCATAATTTTAGTGACTATTTAGAAAAAAAAATTCTTAAAATAAGAATAATTCTTCTTAATATATGATCATTTATACGTATTGAAAATAGTTTAGATCAATCGGTTTCAAATCAAGCTTCGAATTAATTCTTGTTTTAGAGTCTAATGCAAATTTCAGTCCAAGACTCCAAATGAATGTTGCCTACAAATTGCATCAAGAGCACAGAGACAGAGGGATGTAACTAATAGGCCTCAGCCTTGGTTGCTCTACAATCTGCATCCTCTGTGCTCTCTGCCTTTGGCTATGTTTGCTCAGTTGATTTGTTATCATGTTTTGCAATCTTCTTGGTTGCTTGTCTCCTGTAACAATGATTCTCCTTTCTGTCAGTAATAGCAATTGTACAAAATTGAAGAAAATAATTTATTTATGAGTACACTTTTCATAATTGGAAGGACGCAGATATATGCAGTCCTGAAGAATATTTGTACCCTTGACCGTGCAAATATTGTTGGAAATAGATGAAACAAAAGAAGATAACTTGATACTATTGTCCCCTACAATCGTATCATACTCTCTCCGTATTTTACCAAAAACAAGAAATTATTGTCCCCTACAATCATATCAGACCTGATTTGATCAAGTGAGCCAAGAATCACATGCCACATATATAAATTAAAAAAAAAAAAGAACTCAACTCAAATATCAATATTTGGCAGTTTAGATATAATCATTCAAGATAATTTGATATTATTGTATTCATCATATTTTCCCATCTTATAAATGAAAAAATAAATCTCTTAAATAAAATATATGTAATATATTTACTAAATTAAAGTTAAAAATTATTAATCAATTAATGTTTTCATAGTTTCTTTAAATTTTAAGAAGATGATTTATAACTTTTTTGAACTTTGATAATTTTAATAGAATAATTTGTCATTTAGTAAAATTTAAAAAGTGTAAAATGTATTTTTCCTTAAATAAAACTTCTCAAATTATCGATTGATTGAAAACAATCAAATTACCAATCCTAATTGGAAAAAGGGCAAAAAAAAAAAAAAAAAGGATGGAGTTGTTTTGAACAGTGAGATTTATATTAGAATTGTATTACCCATTAAAATTATTCACAGGGCCAAAGGGCAGAACAAAATCAAAATGTGGCCCCACAGGAAATTGGATGTAGATCACACTGCTGAAGGCCAATGATAAGCTTGCAATGCAATGTAATATCCAAACACCCCCAAAAGAACAAAACAACAAAAAAGAGTATGATGATTGTATGCAGTTATGGGTTGCTTTCGGTGCAGCCTCTTGAATATGTAAACCATAGTCTTAGAGTAATACTAGATACATTTATTTTGTATCATAAATAAATCATTATAGAATTATATTAATATCATAATCTGATTTAAATTAACCTCATATTTTTTATTGGTACTATATATATAAATTATGCTATACTGAGTGAAAGTTTACATACAATATTAAATGGAGATAGTAAATTTTTATTTATTTATTTATTTGTTTTTTTGTGTGAGAGTTACTTGGCGCAAGTAGGTGAGTCAAGCCTCAAAACTGCTTCTGGTACTCATTCTCTGCAGGTGTAAGATTCCCTCTCTGCCAAAGATATGCCAGTGATTAGAATGATACACCAACCCACAATTGAAAGGGGCAAAAAGTTGGTTAGCCTTGTAGTGCTACCATGTGCTTCAAATTTGGGATACTCTTTCTATAAAGGGAGACAAGAAACTCTCTTCACTCTGTCTATAAAACCATTAAGCTATCAATAATACTCAAATACTAACTACAGAAATAATAGGAGACTATGAGGGCAGTGGAGTGGCTTAGACCATTTGTTGAGACTAATGCTTGGGACTTCATTGTTTTTTGGAAATATGGGGATGACCCAACTAGGTATTATCTGTGGTTCTGTGTAAAGAAAAATCACTTTTTAAGAATTACCCACATGTGAATTTTACATGTAATTTTCATAATCTGAAATTTCTTCATTAAAAGTTTCCATCTTTTTTTTTTTTTTTTTTTCATGCGTAGGTTTATTGAGTGGATGGATTGCTGTTGTAGTGGGGGTTGCAATACTGAGCAGTTCAAGACCAAAGAGGAAAAAGGTGAAGAATATCAATCAGCTGCTATTTGCAGAGATGCTCATTTTCAGCATCCAGTGAGAACAAAGGCTTGTGAGGCTCTTGCAAAACTTCCTCTTACAATGCCACTGTACTCTGGGTACAAAAATCTTCTCTTTCTCTAATTTTCTAATTGTATTTTTATTCCTTCGATTTTCATGGAAAGGAAAAAACTAATGTGAAAATGTTATAATCTAGTGTTCATGGAGAGGTTACAATATCAAAACAACCAAGATGGTTTACCCAGGTAAGAAATACTGGTTATCATATAAATGCTTCTACTTCTCAAATTTGATTTCTGGTTTGTTAAATCAAACACAAGGACCAGATTAGCCAGTGGTATTAGCATCTTACTGTTGATTTACCTGAAATTGGAATTTTGAAGATAACCTGTTTGATTCAAATAGTGAATGACCAGATGACTATTGTTTTCACCTGGAATTTGTTATTATATACCAAGGTGGACCATTTTTTTTTTTGGTCTGGATTGATGGTTGGCCACATACTTCTTCTCCATCATAGCATGGCACTGCCTACTTGATGTCAGTAATGGTTTTCCATATAATAAATGCTAGCTAGTATCAATAAAGGCATGAACAATGACTTGTTTCTGTTATTTCCATTTTGAAGCTTTCTATCTTCTCTGATGCTCACAACAGAACCTGTTTTTCCCCACAATCACATTCTTAAAATCCAAGATGATTTTAAATTCCAATAAATAGGAACAACCATCATAAAAAACATTCAGTTGAGATTCTTCATTGTTCACCAAATATAAAGAAATCATAAACTGAGAAATGATTTCTTTCTCTATTTATTTTTGACAGGAGCCAACTGGAACACAAGTTTTGATCCCTATTGTTGGTGGCCTTATTGAGCTCTTCACCACTAAACTTGTGAGATATCTCTATTACTTACTGATATGGCATCAGTACAGATTAAAAACTTACTTCATCTTATTTAAAGTTGAACTTCTTACAGATAACAAAAGATGTGAAGATCATAGATTTTATAACAAGGCGCTTCTGCGTCTCTTTGAAGCAAGAAGGCATGTCTGCACAGATGTATGGAAGTCTGGGCCTCAATGATGAACACCCACTATCAGAAGCATACCACTTACAAGGATGGCCACCTGCCCCACTCACCTCAAGTTTACATCTTCCTTCATCAACCCAATGCAGCTCCAATCCTAGTATTGAAGGATCATCCATTGGGTCTAATCCTTCCAGTGAACATCCATCATTTGATTCAAATTTTGTTTGCTTCACTCAAAATCAATCTCTGAAGCCATTGGTCAAAAAGTCTTCCAGCTCTAAAAGACCCAAGCACAATGAAACTTCAGGAAAGCAACAGCGAGGTTCGGGTTTCATTTGTGGCACCATGGAGGAAGATCAAATAAAATTGGTCAGGGAGCCTCAAAGGGAAGGATATTTATCCAAAAATCTTATCACTGAGAGGAACAGGAGGAACAGGATCAAAGATGGATTATATACTCTACGGGCTATGGTCCCAAAGATCACCAAGGTGAAGATAATTATGTATCTTAAATATCACACAAAAATTATATGTTAATTTCTTTTCTTGCATAGTATTAATCCACTGAATTTTGGCAGATGGATAAAGCAGCCATACTTGGAGACGCAATTGACTACATAAAAGAATTGCAGAGGCAAGTAAAAGAACTTCAAGATGAGATCAGAGATGTGGAAGTAGAGAACTGCGAGAAAAACACATCACAGTTGAGGATGCCTACAGACAAAAAACCAGGAGGATCAGGAAGTCTTCCTTTAACTGAGCTCAACCAAAGTTACTCAGGTTTTAACAGCAAGACGCCAATGGAGGTACACAGGGCTAGGATGTTTTCTTCTTCCATGCTGTTTTGAGACACAGATTAAACTAAATTTGAGTATATTTTGCTATGGTGATCCAATGCATATGATAACATTTTCCCAGGTGCAAGTGGAAGTGAACCAGATTGGCGAGAAAGATTTCTTGGTTAAATTATACTGTGAACAGAAGCGAGGTAGATTTGCAAGGTTGATGGAGGCTATAAATTCATTTGGACTGCAGGTAGCTGATGCCAATATGACCACATTTGATGGCAAAGTCCTAAACATTCTGACAGTCGAGGTAAGGTTCTGAGAAATTGCAAGAAAGAGCAAAATGCTTTAATTTGTTAAAATGTATGAAACATCAAAGCAGCTAGTAGACATTCATCAGCCATTTTGGCTTTAAATTAGTCTGAGGTTCCGGGTCCCAATACTTTTTTCACATGTGAAAGGACAGTCTGGTTGTGTCAATGTAGAAATGGAATTAACTGGAATCTCTACCCCTTCCCTTCAAAGAGCTAAGATAGGGGATTAAAAACCAATACATCCAATATGATTTCATACATGCACGTTATTTGAGAATAGTTTAACTCAACATATTGTCTTAAAGCATCCATTTTTGTATCCCTCCCACCATGCTGTCTTTAGCCTTCTTCGGTCACAGAATCATTTGATATGGTAAAGTTAAATTTTATTGTTCCACAGGCAAATGAGAAGGATATTCAACCGAAGAAACTGAAAGAGTATTTGATGGAGCACACAGGTTGATAACAAGACAGATAACAGGTTGAGAAAATAGATACTGATGTATTGAGTTCAAGAACTTGAAGGACTCGTTTACAAATTTTGAAGCTTCCTCCATGGACGTTTCTGTCATAGGTGAGAAATAGAGGATTCAAATGACAGACTTATCAGCATAGCCTTCAATTTGAATATGAATGAAAAGATCCTTGTATCGAATGACTTTATCTGTAAATTACAATTATCATACCAAATCCATACAAAAAGATTGGACTCAAAGCTCAAGTTTTCAATCCATATTGTTTTATTGGTTCTTTGCAAATTTAATTTACTAATCCCTGACGACTGTCATGGTTCAAAGTCATATGGTTTTATAGTGAGTTTCCTTTTGGTTGTGGCAACTTAGCCAAGATATTCAGCATGCAAAATAAAAAACCATCATTACTATCTGTACAATTTTCCACTTTCACAATATTATTGTTAATTCCAAAAAGTGCAATAGGAAACTCAAACCATCCCGACTGCTCATTAATAAGATTGATAATAGCAACTATTTAAAAATTGACCTCAACAAGCTAGTATTTTTACAAGCATTAACACCCCCTGCTATTTGGACAAAAATGGGGGAAGGAATATAGAAAAAAAAAATTAAAGAATGAAAAAGAATTAAGAAGATAATGCTGCTGTTATACACTAAGTTAGTGAAAGACCAGATGTACTAAGCCACGTAAGATGATGTAAAACCACACCTTAATTGCAGAGTCTCAGTGAGATTACTTGGGTTAAAACCAGCAACCTAGTCCTCAAAATGCCTATGCCTAGTCCTGTTACTAAATTGATTTACCGATATGCCAAAGCTCAGTACTGTTGTTATGTCTGTTCCCTGATATGCCTATGCTCTGTAATGCTCACTCCTATGGGCATCCTGGCCTTGCCTATGATCAATATTGCAGCTATGTTTGTTGAAAGCTCGAGTCTCTGACTCGCAACTTGACCTGCCCGGGCACTGTGCACATTGAATGCCATACAATTCTGTAGAACTGCATTCTTCACTGTACATATCAAATTCAGAAGCACCACAGCTGCTATTGTTCATCCTCCTGAATCTCATAATGTCTTCATTGTACTGGCCGGAATCATAAACAACGCTCTGACCATATCTTACCCCGTTGGATAGGTCAGATAGGCCGTCATCATTATCTAACGCTCTTAGCACCTGATTGAAACCAAGGGAACAACAAATTAATGGTTCTTTCAGCTATTGAAATCTTGTTAATGAAGATAATCAGGAGAAAAGAAAACAATCACAAGTTTAGTAGGTAAAAGGAATTTATATTGAACCAAAAGAACCGTTTCTTAGAATTACCTGAACCATACTGGGCCGTCTTGGTGCAGAATGGCGAATGCATGCTGCCGCTACTTCAACCATTCTACGCATTTCACTTTCCACAAAATGTTTTTCAAGCCCTGGATCGACTAGGTCACTACAGTCACCAGTTTCAACTGCACGAATGAGAAGAGGACGAGCCTGCAAAAAAGGAACAACCTTGTTCAAAGTGCAAGTTGACTCTAAAATAACAGATTGTGTTAAGTGGAACTTAAACGGGTGGACATTGTACAATCACAATGCCAGGAAAATGGTTGGGGGTCGAATAAGTTCATTATTTTCGTTCATAATGGAAATAATGTTATTTATGACACTGCGCACACTGGGACTTGACTTGCAATTGTGCACAATAGTCTCTACTCTCCAATTCTTAACCACCATAAGGATGCCAGAGAGACAAGAAAAAGAGAGCATAAAAAAATTCAAAATTCAGTATATTTATTTTCTTAAATTATATATAAAAAAAAATGGATTCCTTCCTACCCACTCAACCAAGCTCTCATCCCCCAAAGGCTGAGTTTGATCGACAGGTTTCCTTCCTGTTATGAGCTCTAGAAGCACTACACCAAATGAGAAAACATCGGATTTATCCGTCAATTTTCCACTTGTTGCATACTCTGGGGCCATGTATCTGGAAAGTTAAAATAATATAATTGAAATTAGGAGCACTGAAATTCATTTTCTCACGAATGTGTGCAAGTATAAGCTAGTATGTGATGGATCCCAAATAAAAGTTTTTGTTCTAAAAGCAGAACTTAATAGATTATTTCGAAACCTTAAAGGACATGACTACAGAAGTTTAAAATCTGTTTGACCTCTCAAAATGTGATTATGAAATAAAAGTATGCAATCATTGGCCTCTAAATAATCCTAACTTTAGAGGTGCAGAATGCCTTAGGGCACCTCCAGACTTGATATATCTAAAAATCCACCAATTCTATTCCATATCATCATATTAAGGTAAACTTTAGTTTATTCCTTCCTTTAAACTTCCCATTGACAGTAAGTCCTAGCTCATAAACTCCAAATAAGACATCTACTGTTCAATCTTCAGGGAAAAAATTCCTACCCAAAGGTCCCCATTACCCGAGTTGTTATATGAGTGCGGGCACCATCGTGTAGTTTGGCAAGTCCAAAGTCTGCAACCTGCAATAAAATAAGCTCAATCTCAATTTCAGTAAATATATTGTGAATTGAAACATGATAAAATGAGAAACAGTACAGACTTGCCTGCGCTTCAAATGAATCATCCAACAGAATGTTTGCAGACTTGATGTCTCTATGAATGATTTTTGGGTGGCCTACAAACACATCAAATTATATAAATTGCTATTTATCTAAGGAGATACAAAACTGCCAATAAGGAAATATAGACATGCAATATAAATCAGAAAATGTGAAAATGTAAATGACACAAAATCTGCATTCTTTTGCTCCTGTTCATAATAAACTTGATGATAAGATATGAGGGTGACCTTGGAAAATATGAACCACGCAGAAAAATGATATATGGCGACCAAGAACTAATACAACATTCTCTGGGCTGACATTAACCTCATAAAAAGGTAACAAATAACGGGTGTCATTTGTAGGGTTTCCTAAGATTTAGTTTAGCTATTTTCCTTAGAAAATTTCACTCCCTTCCACCACCTGATATCTTTTCGTAAATTTCATCAACATCATCACATTGACAGCTAAGAGATGTTGCATTCAGAAAAGGGCTGCAGTGCCTTTAGATAATACAGTGTCATCACTCAGGCTTGTAAATGATTACAGGCAAAATCTTTATAAGAATATACCTTTTCACTGCTATTTGAATGCATAAACTGATAGCAAATGAAGAGAGATACACTTACAGTCTTCATGTAGATATGCAAGTCCTTTAGCAGCCCCTATGGCTATCTTCACCCTCTTTATCCAAGGTAATACTGGCATTCCACTACCTGTCATCAAATGGAAACAATGACACGTGAGAACAATTTCATATAGAAAACCAAAGCTCTAACGGTTTTTTTTCCACAAAACAGAAGAGAAGAAAACTCACATTACCATGCAAATGGTGATCAAGAGTTTTATTGGGGACAAATTCGTAGATTAACAGTCTTTGCTGGTCAGACATGCAGTACCCAACCAAGGATACGAGATGTCTGTGGTGAACACGGCCGATAATCTCAATTTCAGCACCGAACTCCCTCTCACCTTGCCCACTACCAGCTTTCAGCTGTTTTACAGCTACTACCCTACCATCTGGAAGCCAACCCTTGTAGACATACCCAAATCCGCCCTCTCCAATCACATTTTCTCGAGAAAATCCATTTGTTATTTTTAAAATATTATCAAAGCAAAAAACTGTCTGAGCAAACTTAGGCCCTGTGTCTGGAGTACCTAACTGATGCATAACTCCTCTATGACATGCCTTTCTATATTTGTTGCAAAGGGCTAAGTTTAGAGGTTGTGGACCATAAAACCCACTCACAGAACCAGGATAACGTCCATAGTGATGCCCATCTGCACCACATAACCTGAACCATAAGCTCCAAATCAGACGTACAAGACAATAGTAAAGCTGATAATTGCAACAAGTACAATAACCTGGTTTCACATGAAATCTATCAGGGGGCGTACATGCAATATATTCTGTCCGTTCTCTCTTCCTCTTTAAAGCAATCACAAGAACTACAGCAACCAAAGCAACAAAGAAAACTCCAGCAAGTGCATAACCAACGTATTTTCCAGTACTTTCAAAGCCTCCTTCCGAAGTTGAATTGGAGGAGGAGGTATTAGAAGGACGAGCTAGTTTTGATTTTGACAGGCCTGGTGATGAAGGCGGTGAATGACGAAATGACCCAGACTCTGTCGGAGCTCCAAACCCCTTTTTTAGCTGCGGAGAGCTCTTTCTCTTCGGTGGTAATGGCTTCTCAGAGATTCTAGACCCTGAGGATGGTGAATGATTGAAGGAAGGAGGAGATGAAGATGAAGGGAAGACCTTTGGTCTGAGTGCTTGTAATTGTTTAGTGCGACTAGGAGATGTAGAGTAATCACCTTTAGTCGATGATGGCATTGGCGGCGGCAGTAAAGGTGCGGGAAGATGTAAATTTTTCGGCCGCAGTGGTGGTGGTGGAGACTGCAACGGTGGTGGCTTTGGTTTTGATGGCGAAGAATCTGAACCGTTGGGAAAAGGTGACGACTTTGTAGGAGATGCAACGTTTGACGCATTAGGCGACTCAGAACCCATACCTGATTTGGATTTCGAGGGAAAATTTGAATTTTTGTCTCCCATTTCCGATTCCTGATTCTCAGAAACTAGAAAAAAAAGAAATTCCCTTTTTCTCAGCAGATTCTCAGAAACGTCAACGTGGGTCTCCAAAAGAAAAAAAATCCCCGGTTTCCTTTCTGATTCTACGAAACGTCCATTGGCTTATCAGAAAACCAACAAAAATAAAATCTCCCTTTGATTCTTCAAACGGGAAAGGATGAATTTCTGATGAGAGGAATATGATTCACAAATCAAATGGAAGAAAAAACATTTGATTTGTGAATCGATGATCATCTCATCGGAGTGAGATTTTGCTGAAGAATTTGCCAGCACTATTGGAGAGATAGTGCTGGCCAGGCCAGAATCAAAGGAGAACAACTTTTGAAAAAGTGAAAAAAAAATCCAAGGCCAAATTTTCATATCTTCTGAGTTTAGATCCAGGTGTCTGTTCTATATTTGATTTCATAAATCCCCTTAAATTTCGGGTTACCGCGCAAACGCATACACGGGCTCCGTTTGGAAGTTACACGGGTAGTAACTGCCAGTTCAGGGTTGGATTCGATCAATTGTGTTGGGCCTGAAGAGATTGGCCATAAGATTTATCTTCTTCATTCCCTCTATGAAAGCCCATAAGTCCACAGGGATTTGGGTAACACATAATACAAGTTTACGAGGATGAGTGGGAATGAATAGAGATGCTATTAATAAAAAGTAATCTCATAAAATTGACAGAAAAATTTAAAATATAAAATATAAATCATGGATATAAACTTTTATATTAATTCAAAATATTTATTATTTTATTAATAAATTTCAAAATGATTTTTTTAAAAAAATATAAATTATATGACTGGATGCTTATTGATATTTAAAATTTTATAAAAATTAGCATTTAAAATGTATATAGAGTTTATTTGTTGAAAATAGCTGATAAACTATTTTACTAGCCATTAACTATTAGTTGCTAGTTGAAAGTTGATCAATTAATTAATTATGTTAGAGGTATTTAGTAAAATTATTTGTTATTCTAGTTTATAAATATAAAATAACATAAAAAGATATATTAATATTATCAGATAATATATGAAGTAAATTAATTTATATTTATTTGAAGGTTAATTAAATTTATGAACATCAATTGGTTGATCAGCATCTTTTGTAATTTTACAATACTTGATCACAACAAAAATCTACTTTCAACATTATTAGAAACAGAATCAAGAAAGATCTTGTCCGGGGTTAGTCCATAATATGTTTTTCTTTGTTTTATCATGATCATTTTCGTTGTTATTTACAATACAAATACTAAGCAAGTAAGCATATGCTGATTTTCTTAACATGTCTGAATAGTTT
>JANHAO010009812.1:0-18091 GCA_026873985.1 Saraca asoca
TAATATTCTGATCACCTCCTCCATCACTCAAGGTCTCATCAGTACTCGAATTATCCAAACAAGTTGACGTTACTTCCCCGCACTCTGCCTGATTACTATTCACCAATTCAGGGGGTTGGCTACTGATATCCTGAAAAGTTGAGGCATTTTCTATAGGATAAATATTGGGGTTGGTAATCTCAGAGCGCACATCATCGATTGAAACCTCTTTTGCTTGTTTTTTATTCGGAGAAACGTCGGGGTCAGCTTCAGTTTCAGTATTGGCAATACTTTCGTAGTCCCGCTTCAGTTCTGTTCTTGATACCTCATCGCCCTCCCTTCTTCCATCTTCTGATATTTGAACACAAACTGCTTCCTCTCCCATGAAAGTACAAATATTCTGGGAACTCCGACGTTGTAATTACTAGAAAAGCAAAATTACAACACAGCATTCAAGAAGAAAATTCAAGACCAGCTGTAAATCACTGGTGGCCGAAACTTGTTTTCAATTAGTCCCAGTATACCTCAAATCAAACTGCATTAGAATTTGAGTTTATTCCATAATTTGAGCATGCATTCTCAGCATATCTCAGAAACACTAAAAAAAGCCTCAGTGGTAAGATATCTGACTAAAACTGTTCTCAAATAATCTTTTCAAGTATCAATAACTGCTTAACCGTTTAATTCAATCAGGAAACACAAAGGGAAGACATGAGCCGTAAGAACAATAACAAACCTACCCCGAAAAACAAATTACGAATCAAAATCCATATCCAATTCAACTTCTCAATCCGGGAAAAAATCAGGGAATCCTAAAATAGCTTTCAGCGCTATGGATCGAACTTTTAATTTGCAGATCTAAGCTTCACAAAGGATAGTGAAGATTAGGTTTCGGTTAGATCTGAAAAACCGAGTGAAAGTTATAGGATTAGGGTTTGGTAAAAATTCAGAGCGATATCTCAGGGCGGCAACAAACAGAAACGAAAAGCTTGGTTCGCGGTTAAGATTTAAGTTTTGGAATGCACAGAGGCTATGACTTTCGTATTAAAAACCATCCGAAACACAACAATACACTAAAAAAACTGTCGCCACTATGCTTTTGGAAGAGACGAGAAGAAAGTTGGATGAGCGTGACTGGACCCACTTTTAACAGCCTATAATATTAGGGGACGTGGCAATGTTGTGCTGTAATGGGGCCACCTCAGCCGTTTTTCTATCACGTATAATCTAGTGACACCTGGAAGGAATGCTTCACAATTTTAGGAGAAGTTCATGCATGTTTCAAATACAAGACTGTCGTTATTTTATTTAATAATTAATGATTAATTATAATTTCTTAAAAATTAAAAAAAAATAATATATATAAATCATATAAAATTAATTAATAAATAACAAAATTAACAATTATTTATTTATTAAATAAAAATTAAAACGTGTATAAGAGGCTGTAAAATTTCTCAAATTTTAAATAATTTTATTGGATTTTGATTTTGTCTTTTTTTAGTTTTGTCCTGTTTATGTTTTAAGCTTGGCATGAGGATTGAGAAAGTCATGCACCAATATTCGATCACGATGTATATTATAATAATAATATTATTGTTATTTATGATTTATTAATATCAATTCTTTTTTCCTTCGTTATTTGGTGCTTGTTATGGTTTTTTTTGTTTTCTGGGACTTGCTTGTTATGCTTTTGAAGGAAGTGAGTTTTGTCAACCATTCACGTCACTTTTTATTTTTACTGTTCACCATCAATTTTAAGAACACTTTTATTCACTAGAAATTTGAGTTTAAATTTAATATTATAAAAATTATGTGGGCAATAATACACTAATCGAACTAAAAAAAAATTAATAAATAGAACTACGAAGGAATAAATAAAAAAAATTCCTTATACATGTCATAATTTCTCACTCATTTGCTTATTTTATCAAAACTCACCTAACAATCTAACTATTTAATAATAATAATTTAATTTATTCACTTTCTTTAATCATCCGATTTTGTCCAAGACTCATTATCATGCATGTCCATTATCTAACGGCACCTTCTCTCTCTCATTTTACGTGCAAAAATATATCTAAAGCTGTCAAGAGGCCAAATCGGATCAAATTAGACCAAGTCTATACAAACTTTATCCATCCGAACCAATCCATATGGATTCGCTTTAAAATAGATCAAAATCTTTCTAGTCTAACCCGACCTAAATTTAAACCAGACTAATCTATAGGCTGATATGTAATTTTTATTTTTTTATAGCAAAAATAATAAATCACTTAACATACATAATATTTTAATCATTTAATACACACATATTGTTTTAGATTCGAATTAATGAAAAAAGCCTTCAAGACCCTAAATGTAAAATCAAAAGCCTTCAAAGTAAGGATGGTAATGGGTCGGGTTTGAACAGATATAGCAATATTCATATTCGTATATATCGATATTCGCCAAAAAATTTTATACTCATACCTTATTCATATTCGTGAATATTGTAGTGGATTCGGGTAAGGGTTTGTATTCGCAGGCATGGGTGTACCTGCGGGTATGCCTGTCAAAATTAAAAATATATATTTTTAAATTACAATTTGACCCCATAAATTTTTATCGATTTCAAATAGGTCCTTTCTAAAAACATGAAATTATGTTATAGTCCAAACGAAAAATATTAAAATTTCACTTCAATCCTCCAATCAACATTTTTATTTTTATTTTTATTTTGAGATATTACATACACTACTCAAAAGGACGTTATTTTAAATAGTATTTATATAAAAAGAATTTATTTAAACAGATAAATGAGTTCGGGTATGGATATTTTCTCATACCTGTAGCTTACTCATACCCATTACAAATATGATTTTTATACCCATACCCCTCTCCCCTCCCGCACAAACACTTTTTCTCATACTCATACCCACCTATCATGGGCAGATATCCACGAGTAAACAAGTACACAAGTAAAATTGTCATCCCTACTTCAAAGCCCTTACATTGAGTATTCCTATACCATAAAGGATCTAGACAATTTTCATTTTTTTTTTGCTGGATTTCGACTCTACTTTAATCTTCAAGTTTTCCAACTCCTACTTGTTGAAATTTTCTTATATGGATTACTATAGTTTAATTAAATCATATGTTATTAGATTGAATAAATATTGCAATTACTATTTATTATGAATCAATTAATTAGGTGATCAAATTATTTGACCTGTAATAATACATAGGCTATGGATGAACTTTAATGGTATGAGTTTTGTCATTAGACCAATGATGATGAGTCTATTATCTCAGTAGAATTATAATAAGATAAGCCTTTACTTATACCCGAGTAAAGCTATAATGACTCCATTGAAACTTGAGATGTAGTTTTTTTTTTCCTTTTTCTTTATTAGAGTAATAAGGAGTAAACTTGCTAAAGGAGTACTTTGCTATTATGAATTCTCATTTAATGTCATGAACAATTTTATTATTATTAATTAAATTTATATATACAAATCTAATGCATTATAAAATGATTCAATAAATTTGATAAATTGGCTATTTTAATTTATCAAGTTTTTTTCCAACAGTTGGTATCAAAACCAAATTTTTTTCTTTCATGTTATAAAGGCTTAAATTTGTGCAGATTTTTTTTATTTTATGTAATCCATAATTTGTGATATAAAATTATTATGAATATGAGAATGTAAGATTTATTTATATTTTGGCTTAATGTATTTCTAAATTGGTTACAATTTTTTTTTTGTAAACATTCTTGAGGTGAAGTCATGCATCGATGTAACTTGAATATTTTTTTCAAAAAATTCAATTTATAAATTTGAGAGATTTAAAGAATTTTTTCTTTCAAATTAATTTGTAATTACATATCAAAAGTTTGTGATGTGCAAAAGGGACAAATCAATTTGAATAAATACTATTGAAAAGATGAATTTTCAAAATTTTATATATCTATTTGGGTAAGAAGTTTCTTTTTCAAATTTTATTCAATTACAAGGTATTTGTTCAATTTAATTGAGGTTTGATTAATAGAACAATAGGGTAGGCAAAAGCCCTCAATTAATTTTGAAAAACATAAACTGTTGTACATCAATTTTTAAATTATTGAAAGAAATTTTTCTTGAAAAATTGAATTAATTTTAGTTTTTTTCAATTGCACAAACAAGTGTCAATCTTGTGAAATTGATAGAAGGTTTTGATTAAGAATGATATGGGTAAAAACCCATGCAATATTTTTATTAAAAAAAAAAGCATAGCTAAATTGAAGGAGTTTGCAAATCGGGCCAAGTTTGATTATATAGTTGGTTACTTACATTGGTGGTGCATGAGACCACACGCCACCATAAAGATGACAGATAGTGATAAAAATTATACCACTATGCTTCATTATCCAAGCTCTACTTGTGATAACTTTTTCAGATTTTTTTAACATAAAAATATTTTATTTTTTATCCAATTTATTTGAGTAATTATTTAATGTTATTTGGACATGAAAATTTTATTATGTTTGCTACATATTTGACTACTATCTATTATTTTTCTAGAATTTCTTATAAAAAAATATTTTATATAATTATTATTCTATTTATTTGAGTATTAATTTCATTTTTTTTAAACATGAAAAATTTAGTGTGTGATTCTTTCATATTATACTTGCATGTGTAATTTTTTGTAAATTGATTTGATATTTTTTTGCACATTTGAATATTTTTTTGGATTGTTATATGTAATTTGTAAAATTATGTAAAAATCAATCTTACTCATATTATGCCATGAAATTTTATGCAATTGTGTACTCACTTATCATGAGACTAGCTATATAAAATTTTGCTAAAGTTAAATTTTAGAAAATTGTATCTAGGAAAGTGTTATATTCAAGATTATCGAATCATGAATTGTATCGCGAATTGATCGATCAATTTTTTGACTCGTGAATTAAATCAAATCGTGAATCGGAAAGATTCAAAAAGTAATATGAAAATAACATATTTTATGCTATATGTAATAAAATGTAAACATAAATGATAAAAAATTGAAACAAATAAGGATTTTTTTTAAACTGCCAGCCCAAGTAAAAAAAAAACATTTGAACCAGGCCCTTAAAGGGCCTTTTTTTTAAATTGGGTTATGCCCAGAAATGGGCTGACCTGGTCCTGCCCAGCTTAAGAAAGGCATTAGGCAAAAGCAATAAAACAAACCAATTGAAACAGACAGGGCTTTTTTTTTTAACTGCCAACCCAAGTAAAAAAAATTTGAACCAGGCCTTTCACAGGCCTTTCTTTTAAAATCGGGTCGCACCCAAAAATGGGCTGACCTAGTTCTGCTGACTCCATTTTGATTGAAGGAGACCCTATCCTGTTCTGCCTCTATTTTGCCCAGAACATAGCGTAGAAGCAAAAAATAGGGAGACAGTCTACGCTCCATATCAATTAAACAATGAGCCATGTTCTGCCCAAGAACACAACACAGAAGCAGAAAATAGGGAGAAACAGCCTAGGCGGCAGAAGCAGAATGTAGGGGAAAACAAACTAAGCACCAAATCGTTGATTCTGTCACCGATTTGCAAGGAACCGCACGATTCCTCCGATTCTGGCACGGTTCTGGCACTATTCCAGTCTGATTTAGAGGCTTCATCGATTCCGGTCATGATCGCCTCTCATTTGAACCGACTCGAATCACACGATTCAAATCGAGAATCGTGCGATTCCAACTACCATGGTTATATTAGTAATATATATGCCCTATCGGTGTAATATTATTAACATAGTTTATTAGTGATAATGTGAGTGTTAAGATTGCTTATCATGTTCTTGAAATTTTAAATACTCTGTCAGTGTTAGATTTTAAGCATATAGCATTCAATCTTTGTTATATTATAAAGCCTTAAATGCTTTATTGATATCAGGTTTTATAATATAATATTGCTTGGAATTGTATAGTTATTGAAAAAAATATTATAATAAGACTATGTCAAACTTGCAATTTTGAAAATATATGATAAATTTCATAAATTATTGTTTCCTCAATATTTTGTTACCTATGTAATCGATTATCATAAAGACAATAAATGAAACTAATTATGAGGACTGAGCGAAGTGAAAGATATCTGGACTAAATTGTTGATATTACACCTAATAATTACTAAATTTCCTATTTTGCAGAGAGAAAGAGAGTTAAAGATAGATGATGACTCTCCCACTACACAATGGCTTTTTATGGAAAGTGGACACACTTTAATAAAGTGTACTTGACGATTATGATATATACTAATGATAAGACTATCATGAAAGGCATTGTTGAGTCTCCAAATGCCAAAGTGAAGTTTGTAAGGTTCAATAAAGCTGAAAAGGATATTACCTTTTATTGCTAAATAAAACCATTTAGGATGGCGTTAGTGAAATTAGTGAGCATATCATGGAACTGGTATATTATTATGATTGCTTATAGGTTTGAAATTGGACATAGAAAATAGTTATTTAATTTAGCATATTTTAGTGTCTGTTCCGATTCAAATTGATGTTCTTGAGACATCGTATCTCACCCAATAAGGTGAGTAGGCTTTCTTGTAAGATAACCTCTATAGTTAGTTAATCAAAAAATGTCATGAAAACTTGAAGGATCTTTGTACTCACTTTATTTCATACGGATTGAATGTTGAGCGTGAAAATAAAGCACACCTAAAGGAACCTGATTTTGAGAAGCAAAAAAATTGATTTGGGTATGTATTACAATAAATCAAGATGTTCCGCTGACTCTAATGAGACATTTCATTTAATATTAGGTGGTTAGACAGGGGTGCAATCATTTGTATTATAAATTTATTATAAGAGTTAAGAAACAAGAGGAAGTCAAGTGATAAAAGCTGATAGTCGGATTTGAAATAGTAAAAAAGTACAAGATGAATATGTAGAAGTAGTTATTGTTAGGAAATTAAAAAGTTAGTTAGTTAAATATGGTAGCCTTACTGGCATATATTCTTTAGTTTGGATATTCAAAAATAATTTTAATTAATGTGACGATCTAACCATATGCTTTGAGTATTTGTTCATTTTGCAGATGTATGTTGATCAAGTGACATTCAAAAAATCAAGAGATTTAACATTAATCTTAGTACTTTTATTAATTTTTCTAAGATCTTTTATAAGTGTGTCCTAATAAAATTTGATCCAAAATAACCTGTCTAAAATAATTAAATTGAGGTAGAAATAAATTAAGTAAAATGAGTCTAAACAAAATATTTTCTAACGAAGATTTCAAACTGAAAATCTTATGAAATGTACTTGAATTAATTTGGCAATCGATTCATGAAGAAAAGTTTTGAAAATTTATTTTACTAAAGGTTAGAATTCAAGACCTATTCACATAATACTATGATTTGATTCATGCATCAATTTAGTCATGAACTTCTTCATGATCTTTATAAGTGAATCGATTCACAAATCGATTAATTAGTTAGTAATTACTACAAATTGATTCGAGGTTGAAAAGTTAGTTATTTTTTAGAAGTCGATTATAGCATCTATAAATAGCTTTCACCTCATTTCAATAGAGCACAGTTCGTATATCAGTTTCTCATATCTTAAGCACGAAAATAGAAAGAAAAACTTAAGCTTTAATTGATCTAATTCTATATTTTTAAACTTCAATTGATTAACGATCTTGGATCAAATCTGTGAAGATTACATAACTAGTTAATTGAGATTTTCATCTCAATTGTGGTAATGTATTTCTTACATTACTTCTTTATTTCATTTGAGATTTCTAGGTTGATAGAAATCAGAGATACAAAGAAAGACGTTAATCTTTTTTTTACATCTTCTTTAGTTGTGAGGTTAATTATAGCTAATTGAAGATTGTAAATAATTATTGAAATATCTCTAGATTATAAAGTTGATCATAGTCTGTAGGAGATAAAAAAAATTTTATATCTAGGTTAGCAAGAGCCTGACTAAATCTTATATAATATATTGGCAAGAGCCCAGCCAAACCTTATGTATGAACTATCTGTTCAGGAGTCCAGTTAATTTTTGTGATTATTAATAAAATAATCATCCGGTTGACGATTGATCCAGTAAATGTAAACTTCAATTGTGATTTCAATTAAAGTTAAACTACTTTAAAAATCTTAGAGTTCTTTACTGATCTTTATAATTTTGCATAATTTATCTTTATTGCATTTTACATTTTTGTTGCAATAAGTTTTTGTTACACTTTCATATAACCTATTTAATTGATAATTGTTTTTTTAATTCTATATTACTTATAATCAATAATTTCAATTAAGTTCTTGATTATCTAATAAGCTTCCAAAGACAACTTTCTTTAAAGACTTCCACTTTATAAATAAAAAAGAATTCAATCTATTTCAAAAGAATATATATTTTTACATTTGTAAAAAGGGCAAGATTGTTAATTTTTGGGATTAAAAAAATACTCTAGTTGGATACAAAAGGATTACAATTAATGTGAGATCCTAAGTGCTGTGGAACATGTGTCTAAGTGATATCTTTGTGATGTTCCACTGGCTTTAATGAGATGTTCTGTTGAATACTTGATGGGTAGACGAAGGTGCAATCATTTGTATTACAAATTTATTATAAACGTTAAAAAACAAGAACAAGCCAAGTGATAAAAACTGATAATTAGATTTGAAATAGTGAAAAAGTGCAAGATGAATATGTAAAGCAGTTACTGTTTAGAAATTAGAGAGTTAGTTAGTTAAATATTGTGGTTGGATACAAAAGGATTACAATTAATATAATATCCTCAATACTATGGAATAAATGTCTAAGTAATATCTCCGTGATGTTCCACTAGCTCTAGTGAGATGTTACGTTAAATACTTAGTGGTAAGACAAAGGTGCAATCATTTGCATTACAAATTTATTATTAAACTAAAAAATGACAAAAAAAAAACCAAGTGTGTTAGTTTTAATAAAGATGATGAGTGTTATAGAGATATGATAAACTTATATAAATTTTAATTCTTTAATAAGATATCTTCAAGATTATGCATGTTTAAGGCCAAGAACTTTATGTATGGAACATTTAAATAGGATTGGATCATAAGAAGGTTTAATTACATATTTATGGACATAATTGGATACATGTTGGTGCATTAAATTTTACTAGACTTTGCATAGGACAATGCTTTAAAGACCATGATATATATTTTGAATTAAATCCCTAGTAAGTCAGAATTTAAAACCCCATATGATTTGCTGTATGAGAAAAGCCTAATCTTAAGCTTTTCAATGTCTGGGGTTACAAGCCTAAAATGAAGCTATATGATCCATTTATTAAGTAACTTGATATAAAGACTATTGACAATCACTTTGTTATATGTTGTAACAGTTACAAAAGTAGTAAATTTTATTATTTGATCCATTTCGCTAGGGTTATTGAAATACTTTGTTTTGTTTATTGGTTGAATGGTAAGAGTGAAAGACCATGTGATATCTTTCTTTGAGAGTTTTAAGTTATTATTCCACTAGGACCACCACTAGTTGAAACAAACCGAATTGATCTAGTACAACATATGGTAAGACTGATGGTGGAAGTTACAAAGTTTAATGATCCTCTTATAGTAAAAAAAAAAATCAAGTCTTGTAAATGAAATACCTTTGAGAAAACCCCAAAAACTCGTAGAACAAGAACTACTAACGACTATGTGATACATCTGCAGGAGCACAAATTTGACGTCACTGATGGAATTGATCTCACCAGTTTTTAAGAAGTTATTTCAAGCACTAATTCTTTAGCATAGATGGAGGCTGTAAATGTTGGATTGCTTTGATTATCCATAATGATGTGTGAACTCATATAAAGTTACTTACTGATTGTAAGTCTATTAAATGCAAAAAGGTCTTTAAGACCAATGGATACTTAAAGGGTGATTAAAAGGTATAAGGCCATATTGATGGCAAAAGGCCACATTTAAAAAGAAGGCTTTGATTATAGAATATTTTCTTATTTATTTTAATTGAAGACTCACTTTGACTTATTATGGCATTGGTGGCTCATTTTAACCCGAAACTTCATCAGATGCATGGTAGCTTTCTTGAATGGTGATTAGCCAGAAACTATTTATGTAAACCAACCAGATGATTTCTAAGAGAAAAGTAAAAAACACTTAGTGTGTAACTTAAAAAGATTCATATATATGATTTGGATAAAACGTTTAGACAATGGTATCTCAAGATTATTGAAATTATTGTTTCTCTTGGGTTCAAGGAGAATGATGCAAATTATGTGTCTATTTTAAGTTAGGTACATGCATATTTGTGAGTCTAGTCCTATGTTGATGATATTATCTTCAAGAACAATGTTATAAGCCCTATGATTAAGATAAAACATATACTATTTATATATTTTATATATGAAAGATTTTAATGATATCTCTTTCATGTGAGACAAATGGATCTATCATGATAGAACTTGGGGCCTTCTTGGTTTGTCTCAAACATTATATATTGAAAAGGTGCTCAAATGGTTTAATATGTTTTATGTACTCTCCGAGTATTGCACCTTTTTAGAGGAGTGAGATTCTTTCTAAAGCTCAATGTCCTCAAAATAATACAAAGATCAAAGTAAGTCTTATATACTTTCGTTGTTAGTAGCTTGTTGTATACTCAAGTATGTACAAATTTTGATATCACCTTAGTCAAAAATATTGGATTGCCGTGAAGAAAGTTATGGAATACATATAAGATATAAAGAATCTTTGTGCAGATCTATTGCAAATTTGGTGATTTGATTGTTGCAGGCTACTTTGACTTTAATTTTGTGAATTTCCAGATGACATGATGTTGATATCTGAAAACATCTTTATGATAATAGGAGGACTTGTACCATAGAAACTATTAAGCAGTCAATTATAACAACCTCTACTATGGAAACAGAATGTGTTATATGTTGTGAAGCTACTTGTTATGCTATTTGGTTAAGAAATATAATAACTGGATTCAAAGTTGTAAATATCATATTTAGAACCTTAACCATATGTTGTACTACTGTTGCCATAGTGAATTTCTCTCAAGATAATAATAAAAGTACTATTCGTACAATATTTTGATATTAAGTATCAGTTTGTTAAAGAGAGAAAATATGTAAGTATTATACATATTACGATAGATCATATGCTTGTGGATCCACTAACCAGAGGCTTAGGTTTAAAAATTATTTGTGAACAAGTGACTAGAATAAGTTTGGTTAAGCCTTTCATTGTTCAAGGTTAGTGGGAGTTTCATGTTTCTAATTAAAATATTGTTATCTCAATATTAGTGAAATATTAATGATATTGTCATATATTTCATATATATATATATATATATGACATTGTTAATTATGCACATTTGTTCTATGGCATATCAATAGATACATTTAGACCTTGTTTTAGGGCATCTTAGGCGGATGCACAGACTATTTTATAAAGATGTATATATAATCACATTTTGATGTATATGTCTGGTTTCTCACACATTTAATATTATGTTTCAGTCGTTAAAACATAAGTATTTAAGATACATATAACATTAACATCCTTATCAGATATGATAATCTACATTATTGGGTATTTATGCTTGATCTATGATTATAATGGTGTCATTATTGTTGTTATTGTTAATATTTATTGTCGTGGTCACATATTATAATCTAAGTTCTCATTTATTGAGCTATGTTGCTTAAGTGAGAGACACTTGAAATTTTCTTATGTGAACTACTATAATTTTAATTAAATCATATGTTATTAAATTGAATAAATATCACAACAACTAATTATTATGAGTCAATTGATTATGTAATCAAATTATTTGACTTGTAACGACACTTATGCCATTAATAGACTTTAATGGTATGAACTTTGTTATTGGACCAATGATAATGAGTCAATTGGCCTAATATAGTTATAATAAAGCAAGTTTGTTTTTATACCATAATAAAGTTGTAGTTGTTTTCTTAATACTTCAAATCTAATTTTTTTCTCCCTTTTTTTATTAGGGTTATAATAAGTAAACCTGTTAAATGAACAATTTGCTAGAATTCTCACATTATGTTAAGTATAATTTTATTATTATTAATTAAATTTATATATATAAGTCTGATGTATTATAACATGATTTAATAGGTATGATAAATTTACTATTTTAATTTATTCAATTTTTTTTTTTAACATAACTTATCAAGTAGATTATTTTTAAAAGAAATAAAAAAATAGATATGAAAAAAGTAACAAATAAATTCAAAATCATAAATCATTATCATTCACAAAAATTGTGCCAAATGCCTTCACCAATTTTTTTAATCTTTATGGTTAAAAAAGGACTACCAAGAAGGTAAGAAAGAGTACCATTCTGAACTAGTCAAACAAACCTTGGAAATTTCACGGATGCTTCTAGTTGCAAGTACTGTAAGTATTCACAAACTTGATTTTTTTTTTTTTGGGTTTTTTTAATAATGTTATTGAGGTATTATTACTCTCATTTTCTTTCAATTAGCACTCAATCTGGTTTTGGATCTAAGCCAGGAAAAAAAAAAAAAAACCTCAAAAAATCCCAATCCAAGAGACCCAAAAAATGAAACAAAGTGGAGTTTAACTTAGCGGAAGTCCGCAAGCAACAACGCCGACGAGGCACGGCTCGGTGGCTGTGCCTCTCCCTTTTCGGCAGCACTTCGATCTTCGACTCTTCCTAAATCCCAAAGGATCCAAACGCCAGTAGAGCAGAACGGAAAGAAATGAGTGCTAGGGTCCTCGGTTTTTTGGAAATTAGATGATGAAATAATTATTTTTATGTAAAAATAAATAATAGGAAGAGATTTTTTTTGAAAATATATTTTATATTAAATAGATATATAATTTATTTTTATATTAAATTAATTTTATCATTAGTTTATTTATTTCCAATTTTTATAATATTCTTAAAAGTATGTTTTACATGAAATAAATATTTTTCTATAATTAAATTTTATTTTTATTGTGTTAAATATCCTATAATTTTAATAATTATTATTTTAAAAATCAAATAAAAAACATATCAATAATTTCTATTATAAACTTAATGCATTTTAAAATATTTTTATTAAAAAACAAATATATAATATTATATCTATACTATTTAATTATATTTTATAAATTTATGTTTAATACATGTGTTTAAAAACATTAACATAAAATTGTATAATATTTTAATTAGAAACTAATTGACACTTTCTATGTTAAAGTGCTAACAAAATGATAGATAATGATGATACTTTTAGTTAAAAATGACATTTGAAAATTGATATTAGAAAAATATTGATAAAATTTGTATAATTAACTCTAATTTTTATTTTAGAATATTTTTATAAAAAAATCAGAATATAGAATTAAATCAAATTTCTATATTAAAGAGTTGACTTATTTTTAAAGGTATATTAATTGACAAAAATTTATTTATTTAATGCAAAATATTACTTAATTATATTTCATAAATTTATATTTAATGTATTAGTTTAAAAGCATTTACACAAAATTATAGTTAAATACATAATTTTTAGTTTAGAATATGATATTTGGACTTTGATAATAAGAAGATATTGAAAAATTTTAAATAACAAGTTTGATTTCTATTTTAAAATATTTTAATTAAAAAATTAAAATATATAATTAAATTAAATTTATATATTTAAAGTTTAACTTATTTTTTAAGATATATTAATTGGAGAAAATGTGTTTATTTAACGTGAAATATATTTTAAAAATTAAATGGAGATATATAAATAAATTAAATTATTACATTTGACTTTAAATAAATAATTTAGTGATATGATCGATTCAATATAAAAATTAAAAAAATATCTATTTAATATAAAATATATTTGAAAAAAATATCTGATATAACATTTATTTTTTCGAAATTAAAACTAGAAAACGGTGGTTTACTCAAATTATACCCAGTCTTCTTCTTGTTGCTCGTTGCGTTGAAGGCTGGGGGTAAGGATTGTCCTTTTTCCAATTGGGTTGCATGTTGAGTAATGGGTTATGGGCTAAGACAGTTAAAAAAAAGAAAGGGTTTGTTCACATCGGCCCGGACCAGTTGGCCGGATCTTGGTCTGCCTGGATCGATTCTCATAAGTCTGCTCCAAAATTTGATTTATGTGGTTCATGGGCTTGGACTTAAAATTCTCTCTCTCTCTCTCTCTATATATATATATATTCATAATGACCATCCATCGATGTCACTCTGTTTTCCTGCAAATGGTTCTGGCCATCCCTCGTATACGCACGCCACTTACCATTCACGATGAGTCCGTGTTTAGGTTATATTGAGAATTGCCTGTGTTTGCTCACCATTACTCTGTGTAAAAAGTAATTAAGTTTTGGGAAAGGCAAGGTATAGCAATAATTTCAAAGTGAAAGTTGGTGATCACAAAAAAATTTAAAAAAAAAAATAGATTTAGATGTCTTGAATCCATTTAACAAAAACATGAAAAGATTGATAAAATTATCCCATAAGATTTAAGTTGGATAGATGAAATTGAAAAATTAATACCACATAACCTCATAGAACAAATTTTACAAAGAATTTTTATATATTTCAATTTCAATAATAATCTCTCACTTGAAACTATGAAATAACAAATTTATTTTTTAAAAGTAAATTTGTTCATTAATTTATTTTTAATTAAATTAAATTTTAATTTTTATAATTCAAAACAAGAGTAAGACCAATAATATTTCAATGAATTGTTAGGTTGTTTTTATATTATTTCTTAGTAACGACAAGCTATTGACAATAGACACTATATAAGATAAGCTACGCATTTTTCAGTTCATAAAAATAAAACAAAAATTGCTTAAAAATTGCATTCTTTCAAAAGTAACACCAATTTTTTTTTTTGCAACAAATGGAAAGAAAACCAAAAACTAACTACGCCGGGATCATCCTGCGGAAGCTAACACCGGCCACATCCTCTATCCAAATTCTATTACAACCAGCAAGGTTTGTAATATCCAAAATTCTCACTATATAATTTTTACAAATAATCCTCTTATAAATTTATAAATATATAGAATTTTTTTAACATGAGAATAAAATTTGTAAAATATATTATGAAGTGATTTTAATAAATAATTTTATTAGATAATTTATAAATTTTGTTATATATAATTTAAATGTTTTGATCTATTCAATTATCTTAGAATTTTTTTAAAAAAATAATAAATAAATTATTTATTTTGTTGAACTAACTAGACATGTTACTTGTGGAAAGTATTTAATAAATCATAAAACTTAATTTGTTATAGAATTTAAGTTTTTAACCATCTTAAATGAGGTTGCAGTTTTATTAAGCAGATTTCAAAATAAATGATGGCACATTTAAAATGTTTCTTTTTTTTTTCACAAAATATTTAATAAGTTTCAAATAAATCATTGGTTTAAAAATAATAGTTTTGAATAATAAATAAATCATGCGTTATTTATGGTCATTTTAAATGCCATGATTATTATTTATTTTAACTGTTTAATAAGCATTTGGCTTAGTTTATGACAAGATTCATGATTTAAATCTTCAAGGAAAAAAATCTTCCGCTCTTCTTAATATAAACTTAATTATGGGGCCTATCAATGTAGTTTAGAAATTTACATTGATCTCTTCTGAATTGAATAGATTGCTAAACTTAAATTTATTTGGATCAATTTCCATTAAATCGTCCATTAGATGACCATTAAACATTTTTTTCTCCCCAAAATACCACTTATTCATTGAAGAAATAATCATTCCTACCCTATTTTCTTCTCTTTAATTTTGAACTTCTATTTTCTATTTTATTTTAATATAAAATTGTCTCCTCTTAAACTTTTTCATTTTTTTCTATTTTATTTCACACGAATTAGGTATTTTATTAAATTTTGTTAATATTAGTATATTTTAATTTTGCATAATTTTGTTATCTAAAAAGCTACTCACAGGATTCAACCTTTGAATATAAAATTTGGATTTTTTTTTATAGCAATTGTCAAAATATTGAACCTTTGTGCACAAAAAATTATAGGGTGTGTTTGTTTGTATTTTCATTTTCTTATTTTTTAAAGCAGTTCTGTAAAATGATGTTTCAAAATAGTTTTTTGTTTTAAAAAATAAAATTAAGGATATTTGATAAAATTATTCTCAAAATAATTTTAATTATAATAATGTCATTAATGAAGAGTTTGTTCTCTTTATTTTTGAATTATTTTCGAAATAAAAAAATAAAAAACATTTTAAAGTTTTTGTTTTTCAGTTTTTAAAATATGTATTTCAAGTTATAGTTTTTAAAAACTAATTATAAAAATTGTTATCCAAACAAAATTTTTTTATTGTTAAAAACATAAAAAAAAAAACTGTTTTTTAAAAAATAACCAAACAAATCCCTGAATTCTGTTTTCCAAGAGGGATATAATTGTCAAATTACTCTTAGGATTCAAATATGGTAATACAACGAAAGATGCACCTATTAGTAATTTATTTAACAGCACTCTAATTCAACAAAATAACATGCCAAAAAAGGTGGAAAACCATTGCATTGCAGAAAATATATACACAAACTTGAATTAAGACTCATAATCCTCTATTGCTCACTAAGTATGATGAATGCCACACCAATAATCATTTCAAATTATGACTTCTCGACGCTAAAACATGCTTGCTTATCCACATCAGTAGCATCCAAGTGGATAAAACAACCAAGTTGACTTTAGATCTACTGAATTATATAATTGGCATGGACTTGCTTTTAGTGCCTCATTAAGTCAGCTGGAGTTACATTGAAACAAATCACCAAAAAGATGTTAATATCTTTCAACCCACAGGTCAATTGAATCGTTTTAAATGACTTAGGTGACTTATGATGATATTCTATATCTAGTTATTCTATGCATCAAGATGTTAAAAAATAAAATAAAAAACAATCTAGTTTCATCACATGCTCTTTCATTTAAATGATTCATTTATTGTAAAAAGTAGAACCTAAGCGCATGACGTATAATTATTTCTTATAAATTGCATAACATATGATCATAGTACACATGGGTCATTACAAGTCATTCAATCAAATGAAAAAAGCAACCTCCATCTTTAACACAAATATTTTAGCATCTCTTTGCCTATGAGTTGCACCCAAATTTGCAGTGCCTAATTCCTTCATTAAGTATTTTTCAATTTCAACATGACCACTCTCCTAAATTAAAGGATAATATGGATCACATTTTAACTTGATTTGTTGAATAAAGAGTTCTATGATTTATTCAATCAAGCTTTAGTAATTGTAGCATATGACCAATGTATAAAATATGTCCATTTCAAGTAAAAATAAAATAGACTACTATATCAAAAATAAAAAGATCAATCAACAATGCAACTTAAATAAAAGACTAAGTGTCACGTCCCAATCCACGGAACGTGACCGGTGTAGGAGATTATCAGTAGGAAACCTCCTATAAGCCTGACAATGCAAATTACACTACATATACACAAATTTTATTTATAGATGCATGATTAATTATTCATATGACAACTCTACCGAAAATTCGGTAGAGTTTCCTTTATTTTTTGAACACCTGGTCATATGGCCTATACAACAACACAAGGGCTACACGCCCTCATAACCTGTATAACATCATATTAATATACAGTGGTCCAGACTATACAATTTACATCCTACTGGGCATCCAGCAATCATACACAATCCTATCAACTGCCATTGATTTTTCACCATTTTATACCTTTATTCTCAGCAAGAAGATCCACTCGAGCTGAAAGCAGATCCCGTATCAGTGTAGGATAAAGGAGCAGCAGAAGAATTCTGGATTCTGAAAGATAGGGAAAAGAAAGATGTGAGTTTTATAAAAACTCAATGAGTAGACAATCCCATGACCACCATAACCCCATTTGTAAACCATGTTCGAAAATATATATAGCTATGAAATTATGCTTACCCGCTTAATATCATAATCTCACAACAAGTGTAGAAACTTCATTCCATAATAAAGTTAAACAATTGAAATTTGATATTTAACAAAATGAAAAATACAACAATACATGATACTATAGAAAATATCCATCACAACATAATTATAAGAAATCATCCAAA